>JAJDFF020000346.1:0-35594 GCA_021527025.2 Geoglossum cookeanum | reverse complement strand
CGGTCCAGGGCTTCAAATGCTTGAACCCTGCCTTGGCGAAATAGGGATCGACTTCGGCGCGGCCCTTGAAGTCCTGGCTGAGGGTGATCACCGGCAGCGCATCGCCCTTCTGCCCGGCCAGCTCTCTTATCTGCTGGGCTATCATTCCATGGCGATCCGTAAGCTGATGGCCGCGATCCACGCCGATCCATACGATCATGCGCCCGGCTATTGGATCAGCCTTGCGCGTCAGGAAGATCATGAGGATGCCGATCTTGATTTCCAGCGCATGGTGGACACGGGCGGACCGCGCTCGTTTTCCGGCAAAATCGGGTTGTTCATGCTCGGCAAATTGCCGGCCCAGGCACTGATCGACGCGGCCAACGCCCTGCCCGACTATCTGCGGCAAAAGCGACTTTGCCGTGCCTATTTCACCATCGGCCATCGCGCCTGGATATCCGGCGACAAAGCGGCGGCGCGACAGGCGTTTCAGCAAGCCGTGGAGACGAACCAGTACCGCCAGATCGATTATCAGATGTCGAAAGTTATCCTGGGCAAGATCGGCCAATAGCTGATGGCCTGATCAAATAGACGGCCATCAGCACCTGTAGAGACGAAAAAGGCGCCGGCCCGATGGACCGTCGCCTTTCATCTTGGGAGCACGCCGCAGTAGCGTCGGGCTCAATAGCGTTCCGGCACGTAAAGCTCGGTCGGCAAAGTCCGACGCTCGTAGTTCGGGTTGAATTCGCGATCCGGCAAAGCTACGGATTCGTGCGGTACTTCCTCATACGGAACCACCGAAAGCAGATGCGAGATGAGGTTGAGACGCGCGCGCTTTTTGTCATTGCCTTCGACGATATGCCAGGGCGACTCCTCAATGCTGGTGCGCTCGAACATCTCTTCCTTGGCCTTGGTGTATTTCTCCCAGCGCACGCGGGACTGCAGGTCCATGGGCGAAAGCTTCCATTGCTTGATGGGATCATGGATCCGCATCAGGAAGCGCAGCTGCTGCTCTTCATCCGTGATCGAGAACCAGTACTTCACCAGGATGATGCCGGAGCGCACCAGCATGCGCTCGAACTCGGGGACGTCGCGGAAGAAGTCCTCGACCTGGGTGTCATCGGCAAAACCCATGACGCGCTCAACACCTGCCCGGTTGTACCAGCTACGGTCGAACAGCACGATCTCGCCGGCCGCCGGCAGATGCGGCACATAACGCTGGAAATACCACTGGGTCTTCTCGCGATCGGAGGGTGCGGGCAGCGCCACGACCCGGCAGCTGCGTGGATTGACGCGCTGGGTGATGCGCTTGATGGCGCCGCCCTTGCCGGCGCTGTCACGGCCCTCGAACAGGACCACCATCTTCAGGCCCTTATAGCGTACCCAGTCCTGCAGCTTCACCAGCTCGCCCTGGAGACGCAGCAACTCCTTGAAATAGACATGCCGGTCGAGGGTGCTCTTCTGGTGTGACTCCATGAAGGCGCGCAGCTCGGGCGGCACGCGGGCGTCATCGACCGCCTGCTCCAGCTCGTCATCCATGTCGTCTTCGAGTTCGATCTCCAGCCAGCTGCGGGAATTCGTGTCATCATGCTTGGTCATCGGTCCGCCTCCTGTTTTTTTAACAGTTAGCCGGGAAGCCTTTGCAGTTTCGTGACAGTGGCGGGGCAGATCGGCGGGGGCTTCCCGATAGTTCACGTCCCATTGAACAGAAAAAGATAGTGAAATGGAGGAACGTTCGGCGGTTACAATCGCGCCGACCCGCCGCAACGTCTCGCCACTTAGCTACGTTGTTAACTGTGAGACAGCGCAGGAGTTGCCAGGGCATCGACCTTCGTCGTAGGCCTTTCTTCTGCCAGTTAACTGGAGATGCAGGATGGACCAATTTGCCGGTGGGTGCCTGTGCGGCAATGTCCGCTTCGTGGCGTCGGGCCGCCCTTACCGGGTCGGCCTGTGCCACTGCCTCGACTGCCGCAAGCATCACGGCGCCCTGTTTCATGCCTCGGCGATATTTCCGGCAGATGCCGTGACAGTTGCAGGCGAAACCCGTGACTATGCGGGACGTTTTTTCTGCCCCAACTGCGGCTCACCGATTTTCGCCCGCAGTGGCGATGAAATCGAGGTGAACCTCGGCTCCCTGGATGCACCGGACCAGTTCAAACCAACTTATGAACTCTGGACCATCCGCCGCGACTCCTGGCTGCCGGCGTTCCCCCTCGCGCATCATTACGAGCGGGATCGAGAGGGCACAGGACGTTCCGAGGACTAAGCCTCAGGGCTCATGCGTAATCATCCAGCGAGATCGACGAAGACAATATTTGGGGAAAATGGTGGGCGGTACAGGGATTGAACCTGTGACCCCTACGATGTCAACGTAGTGCTCGGTGGAGCTGACTAACTGGAAAGCCCTGAAATACGGCAGAAATCACCCTGATTAGGTCCACTTGAGATACCTATGCGCCGCGATCCACTAAGGAGAGAACTGCTTAGTCTTCGGAGGAACATGAACCATCAGGCGTAGCATTAGCGATCAGTAATACGAAATTACACCCGCGACTGTCATCTAAGGATAAAGCAGTCGTTCAGTTTCGGGCAAACTCTGCAATCGCCCGTCTATCATCAACCAATACAACCTGCGCATCCGTGCCAATTAGCTGTTCTCGCGCAGCCTCATATTGCGCATAAGCTTCTGTATTCCCATTGGTCGGCGCCTTCACAGGGACTAGAATTTTATTGGGCAGTACGTTCAGTTGTTTCAGCCGTTTAATTCGCCCAACCCAAGTCCATGCATGGTTGAATATCTTCGTGCCATCTCCATAGCCGAGGTGAAGCGGCTTGATGACGCGCTCAATAACCCCATTATCTCGCTTCACGAATGGGAAGGTCGCGTGATAGCCACCGCCCGACAGCGTTTCTTTGGTGTATTCCTGACCAACGCCCGCATCAGACAAAATTTGCTTTACGGCCTTCTCTACGAGCCGATCTTTATATTCCGGCGTGACAAATGTCCGCCGAACATAATGATCAAATAGTTTTTCGATTTCATGAGCCGGATCCTCAGCCATCACCGCTCTTATTTCGCCAAACCGAGTGATTGCTTCGCGCGGTCGCGTGAGCTCGATCATGAGACGATTGTTCGTTTTCCCAACGTCTGCGCAGATTTCTGTGAGCTTCATCTGGATACGAACTAACTCGTCTTCGAGAGTTTGCCTTGTGCGACGGAAGACGAGAGGATCAAGCTCTTCAAAAAACGCATTAATGCGAGTGACGCCTCGCTTTAGAAGCTTGTATCCGAAATAGCCAGTCTCCGGGCAATAGAGGACAATCCCGAAATTGGCAAACTCACCAGTTTCGACGTAAGGCAAAAAGCGCGCGACCGAATATTGGCAAACGAGCTTCATGGACCAACCTTCCAAAACTCATCACTTTTATATTGGCTCAAAGTGTCTTTCATATCTGAGATATTCAGCCAAGCTGGTGCTTCATCCAGCCATTCTTCCGGCAAACTATCGCAACATTTATCGAATACCGTAAACGCTTTATCGAGCTGGCTGGTATACTTAGCGCGCTCTAGAAAATCGTCAAAAACCTGGGGTATCAAGTCGCAAAAGATATGGGTTTCAGCGAAGCGATGGACGTTAAACTCTGGGTCAAAAGCCAGATTATGGTCAATTATGACCATCTTATCCTGGGCTTGATCCCAAAGCAGGTTAGGGTTTCCGCCCTCGGCCGTGAGGCTGCGATCCTCATTCCGAATCCACCAATCAAAAACCAGCAGGTCCCTGCCAATCGCTGATTTCACTTTATTTAATTGTGAGTATGTTATTTCGGTCGAAGGCCCACTATGTCGTGAGGCAAATGCCGGACCGCTGCCTAAATCGCCCAAATCTGATCGCCCGCCGAAATCGATTAACCGTTGAGGAACCTCAACAATAGCGAATGGGGATATTGGCAACCCAAAGGCTAACGCAAGGCCTCCGCAAATCAATTCCTTGATTTGGCTCTCTCGTCCCGCGAAGCGGCCTTTCACATAATAAATGGCTCTATCGCTACCACGGCAGACAAAAGGTTCTGTTCGTCCTTGAGTAGAGCGATCGATAATTTCTTCAATAATGATCGTCATACCACCCGCCAATGGCTCGTCATTGTGGCACAGCCGATTCGATCGTTTCCAGAATTGCGATGCCTCATTATAGTTGTGCATCTGACATTAGGAAAGCGAAGGCCGGACTAGGTCGGGGGACGGCGAAACGGCGTCGCAGGGCCCCAACTCGCGTCCGGGTACCGCTGTTGCATTACAGAATTCCCATGGCAAAGCCAACGCGGTAGCAGGCGTCGAAGTCAAAGCTGTAACGAAATCAATATTAAGAAATGGTGGGCGGTACAGGGATTGAACCTGTGACCCCTACGATGTCAACGTAGTGCTCTCCCGCTGAGCTAACCGCCCATCCGTGCGCTTTGATTCGTGGGAATCAGAGGCTGTCAGAAGTGCCGGGCATCGCGAGATCGCCCGGGCGGAGGGCGAAATAGCACCCTTGTCCGGGGAATGCAAGCAGTCGATAACGATTCTGTAATTTTCCTGGAAAATCAGTCGGAAAGCGGCCAACGGGATGCGCCTTTCCCAGGCCGTCACGCGAATATATGGCGGTATCCAAATACCAACTGCGCTAGGCTGGTCACCCGTGCCGCGCGCACCGGCAGGACCGGCACCGCAACAACTGAAATGAAGCCTGCGTTGCGGTGACATCCGAGCGCAATCCCGGCGCTCTACATCCCGGCCCAGGCGATGCGCCGGCGCAGCCCACAGATAAGAGCCGGCGCCTCTTTTCCCTCACCTATGTCGATCCAGGAGATCACCATCATGACCACCCTCACTGCCACGCCCGTGCAGGCCTTCGAACCGGCGCGCCCCACGTCACCCGCCAGCCATGGCACGCGGCACCTGCTCAACCAGCTCTGGACTGATTTTCTGGCCTACGCGACCGGCCAGCAGGATCGCGCGGCCTTGCTGCGGCTGGATGACCGCCTGCTGGCTGATATCGGTCTCACCCGCCATGACGTCGAAACCCTGACGCTGCGCCGCAGCCCCCGTCGCTGACACCTGCCGCGGACAGACTGTTCAGCGGAAGCGCACGTCCTGTCGGTCGAGCTCCATCTGCACGACATCGAGATCGACCGACGGCAGGTCCTGGTTGAGGCGGAGCGCCATGGCGGCGGCGACACCGGCGCCCTGCCCGGCCACGGCGCAGCAGGCCATGTTGCGGGTTGCGGCATGGGCAATGCGGTCGCCGCCGATGGCGCGGCCGGCGACCAGCAAATTCTCGATCTTCTGCGGCAGCAAGGCGCGATAGGGCACCTGCATGTAGCGCCCAGTGGTGGGCAGGATCAGCACGCCATAACCATCAATGAATTCCGGATAGATGCCGATCGAATCCGGGAAACGGCCTTCGTTGCGGACGTCGCTTTCCGTCATGTTATAGACGGCGTCGATCTTGCGGGTGTCGCGGATGCCGATGGTCATGCCGAAATTCCGCAGCCGCGCGCCGGCACAGCCCGGCGTATAACGGCGCAGGGCCTCGATCGCCAGCATCGCCTGCTTGCGGCCCTCGATCTCGAACTTGGTCATGCTATCGGGATCGGTGCCGTCACAGCCGGCGAGATGGACGAGGTTCATATAGGTGAGCTCGCCGCTGTCATGCAGCGCGCCCCAGGTGCCGGCGATGGTGTTGAGATGCGCCGGAATGACACCGTCCTTGATCGCCTGGGCGAAGGGCTTGCCGAGGAAGGGCGAGAACATCTTGTCCTCCTTGCCCGAGGTCTCGATCTGCCATTCACCGGCCGACCAGTCGCTATAGGTCTGCGGGTCAGATTTGACACCCGCCATGAAAGCCTTCTTGTCGACCCCCGCCAGATGGAACATCACCGAGGCCGCCTGCATCTCTTCCCGCGGTGTCTTGATGGTCGGGGCGCCGGCGCGCTCGGCGATATCGGCATCGCCCGTGCCATCGATGACGATCTTCGCCAGGATCGCCTCGCGCCCGGCCTTGGATTCGACGATGATGCCCTTGATTGCGTTGCCATCCATGATCGGTGCCACGAACTGGCGATGCAGCATGGCATGGATGCCGGCTTCCTCCACCAGCTTGTCGGCGACCAGCTTGAAACCTTCGGAATCGAGTTCATAGGACAGCGACTGGCTCTCCGGCACAGCGGCGCCCATGGCCTTGGCGCGCTGCTCGAATTCCCAGCCGATGCCGCCGGCCTCGATGGTCTTCTCATGCCGGTACCAGGCGAAGCCCTCGACGCCCACGGCAGTGATATTGCCACCAAAACAGCCGAAGCGTTCGACCAAGGTGACCTGCACGCCGGCCCGCGCCGCGGCGAGCGCCGCCGCGAGACCTCCCGGCCCCGACCCCACCACCAGCACATCGGTCTGGTGGATCACCTCGATCTGGCGCGCGGGTTCGGTGATGAAAACGGGATGGGACGACATCTGGATTTCCTCGGGTCACAGCGAAAGAACCGGAAATTGGCCGCGCATGACTGCCGGCAAGATGTCCCCGGCGGCGGCGCGAAACAAGCGATGGCGATGTCCGTTTGGCTGAGAAAATCGGGGGCAATGGCCCGGATCGATTGATGGTAAAGGAACGTGACATGGGAAAATGGATCCGATGTCGCGCGTCAACCGGAACGATCCCCACGGGGCACGCGCCGGGCACTTTCCCTTCCTCCCCTCGGCCCGTCCCCTTATCATCCCGTGCCATGGACATTATCCTGACCGAGTCGATAGGCCTTCTCCTGGTGGCGCTGGTGGTGGCGATCCTCGCCCGGCGCCTGCGCCTGCCTTATACCGTCGGCTTGGTGCTGACCGGTCTTGCTTTGGCCTTCGCCCATATCGGCGGCGAAGTACAGCTATCTCATGACCTGATCTTCGACCTGCTGTTGCCACCCTTGCTGTTCGAGGCAGCGCTGGCGTTGCACTGGCATGAACTCAAACGCGATTCCCTCCCGATCCTGCTGCTTTCCATCTTCGGCGTGGTCATCTCCGCCGCTGTCGTCACCTATGGCATGACGCGGCTTCTGGCCTGGCCGCTGGCGCCAGCTTTACTGTTCGGCGTGCTCATCTCGGCGACCGACCCCGTCGCCGTTATCGCCATGTTCAAGGATACTGGCATCGGCGGACGCCTCAGGCTGCTGGTCGAAAGTGAGAGCCTGTTCAATGATGGTGTCGCCGCGGTGTTCTTCTCCCTGGCGCTGGCCTTTGCCCAGGCAAGCGCCAATGCCGCTGCTCCCGGGATCGGTGATTTCCTGCTGGCGCTCGCGCATACCGCTATTGGCGGCATCGTCATCGGTCTTATTTGCGGCGGCCTGGCGATCTTGTTGATTGGCCCCAGCCATGACCATCTGATCGAGACGGCCGTCACCACGGTGACCGCTTATGGTGCCTTCCTGATCGCCGAGCATCTCGGTGGCTCCGGCGTGCTCGCCACCATCGCCGCCGGCCTGCTGATCGGCAATCTCGGCATTCTCGCGGCGCCCGAACGCCGAAAGTGGACCAGACTGTCAGACAAGGGCCGCACCTTCATCATCGACTTCTGGGAGTTCGCCGCTTTCCTGGCGAATTCAATGATCTTCCTGCTGATCGGCCTCACCATCGCCGGCACCGCCTTTTCGGCTCTGGGTTGGGGGGCCCTCATTATCATCAACCTGCTGGTGCTGGCCGCGCGCGCGATCAGCGTCTATCCGCTCTGCCTCCTCTTCGCCGGTTCGGCGCTCAAGGTGTCGATGCGCGAGCAGCATGTCCTCTGGTGGGGTGGGCTGCGTGGCGCACTTGGCCTCGCTTTGGTGCTGGCGCTGCCGCCAAGCATACCGTTGCGAGATGGAATCGTCATCGCCGCTTTCGCCACCGTCTCCTTCTCGGTGCTCGTTCAAGGTCTCACGATGCCATTCCTGGTGCGTCTCCTGGGCATAAAGGCGGCGCCCAGGGCCCATTGAGCATGCTCAAAAACCGATGCGGCCAGTCAGCATATCGATGAACATGCGGAAATCGCAGAGCAGCGAATAAACGGGATAGCGGAAGGTCGCCGGCCGGTTCTTTTCGAACAGGACATGACCTGCCCAGGCAAAGCCATAGCCGGCCACGGGTAGGACGATCAGCAGCCACCAGATCTGCGAAACCAGCGCCGCCAGGAGACACCCCAGCACCAATGACGTGCCGATGAAATGCAGCCGGCGGCACCGGCGATCGCGATGCTCGCCCAGATAATAGGGATAGAAATCCCGCAATGTTTGGAATTCGCGCTCGGCCATGCCCGGCTCCTCGATGGTCGCCGGGCGCAAGTCTAGCCGTAACGTTCCTCGAGATCGATGGTGCTTTCCCAGCCGATGCGGTCGAAATTATCCGTGATCCACTTATCGGCGGTTTCATAGCCGAGCTGATGCAGATGCTCGAGGAACGCCCGCTCGGTATTCATTTTGCTCAGGGCCCCCATCTCGGCGAGCTCGTCCTCGGCGCTGATCTGATGGAAGCGCACCGCGACATAGCGGTCGTCATTCAAGGCGCCGTTTTCCACCAGCTTGGAGACGGTGGCAAAGCCGTGCATCTCCTGCACCAGGCTGGCGTTGAAGGTCATTTCGTTGATGCGGTTCAGGATATCGCGCGAGGTCACCGGCACATCCGGCCGGTTCATCGGGTTGATATGCACCAGCACCACATCGCTGCTGTCGCATTCATGGATCAGCGGGTGGATGGCGGGATTGCCGAGATAGCCGCCATCCCAATAGAACTCGCCCTCGATTTCGACGGCTTCGAAGAGCAGCGGCAGGCAGGCGGAGGCCAGCAAGGTCTCCGGCGTGATCTCATGGGTGCGAAAGATCCGCGACCGGCAGGTCCGCACGTTGGAGGCGGTGACGAAAAGCTGCACCTCGGTATGGGCGCGCAACTGCTCGAAATCCACCTGCTCACGCAGGATATCGCCGAGCGGGTTGAGCTTCATCGGATTGAACTGACGCGGCGCCATCAGCCGGGTCATGAAATCCATCATCATGAAAGCGGGATCGTTGTCGACCTGCCAGCCTTCGGAGACGCCGGGGATGCCGCGTGGGAACATGCGCGGCAAGGGTGCCCGCGAAACCCGCTCCCAGAACTGGGCAAGACCGTCAATGGCGCCTTGGCGCTTGCCCTTCAGAAAACCGTCGGCGAAGACCACGGCATTCATCGCGCCGGCGCTGGTGCCGCTGATCCCGTCGATATAGAGGCGCGGATCGCTCATCAGGCGATGCATGACACCCCAGGTGAAGGCGCCATGCGACCCGCCCCCCTGCAGGGCGACGCTGATATGCTTGACGCCAGGCCGGCTCGCCCGCTTGGGCCGCGGCATTTCCTTGTCGGTGCTCATCTCATTTTCCCGGGTATCGCTATCACGCGGCGACATGACGTGTTTTCGCCTCTCCGCATTGGCTGGATTGGCGGATATTCCCCCGTCATCCATTGAGAATTTATGAAGGCGGCGAAAAGGTTTACCGGTTCTGCGTCTGCCAGCGCCAGACGGCAAGGCCGGCCAGGATCGAGAAACTGCGGCTGCCCCGCCGGCCGGCGCGGACCGCATCGACCAAGGCCATGATCGCCGGGCGCGGCAACAAGTCTTCGATCGCCCCGGCATGATCCGCCAGCAGGGCCAGGATCACCGGCTCCGCGATCAGGCGGCGATAATCGACATAGGGCACCGCCTGCTGGCGCCGACGCCGGCGATGCCAGTAGAAAGCCGGCGCCCGCGCCGCCATCCTGGACGAAAGGCGTTCTTCCGGGAAATCCAGCAAGGCCGGGCAGAGCCGCTTGATCGCATGGCGATGCCAGTTGCTGCCGAGCTTCCAGGCGCGCGGCAGCAATCCGGCGGCGGCCACCCAGGGGATCGATAGAAGCGGCGTGCGCCAATCGGTGGTCAGCCCATAGAGGGTCAGCCCATTGCCGATGAACAGCCGCACCCGCTGATCGAGATAGAAGCGATCGAGCCGCGTCATCATCGACGCCCGTGGATCACCCGCCGCGCCGAGCGCGGCACAGCGCGCGGCCTGACGACCGAGATCGCCGTCCAGCAACTGGGCTAGAGGCGGCGGCAACTGGCGCCGTTCGTCACCGGTCAGATCCGGCTGCAGGTGGCGGCGCCAATATCGTTCCGCCGCCGCGGCGCCGGGAAGCCGATCCGCAAGCAGCGCCTTGATCCCCTGGTCGTAGTAGAAGCTCCGCACCGTCTCACCATTCGAGCCGACGAGGAACCTGTCCGCGGGACCGAGGCCGCTTTTCGTCGTGTAGATGAAGGTGTGCCAGTGCGCGAGAGGCTTGGTGCCATTTGTCGCCCGCGTGACCTGTGCCGCGGCCGCGACATAATCGGCGGCTTCCAGTTCCACCGCCCGCAGCGACAGATCGAAGCGCCGGCTGATCGCCGTGGCGACGTCGCGGTCGGTCGAACCCGGCTGTCCCATCACCACGAGATCAGGTTTCGCCCCCGCCGCCAGTTGCCCGGCCAGCAGTAGTCGGGAATCAAAGCCACCGGAAGCAGAGAGAACCGCCCCCGCACCGCCGACCTCAGCCAGTTCTGCCGCGAAAAGCTCGACCATATGATCGGCCAATGCCCGGCCGCGAAAACGTTGCGCGCGCTGCGTGGCGTCGTGATGAAGCGTAGCAGTGTCTGTCGTCCAGAGATCGAGCTTTGCTCCATCCCACTGCAGCAGGCTTGCCGCCGGCAGGCGCTTCACCGCCTGATGCAGGCTGGCGTCGCCCGTCAGGTGCTCCAGGCAGAAGAGGTCCGCCAAAGCCTGGCGGTCCCACGCCCAGTCGAGCCCCGCTGCGCGCGCGATCGCCGCGACATCACGGCCATGATGAAAACCGCCGCTTCCCTGATGATAAAAATAAGACACGACGCCATAGGCGGAACTGGCGATCCAGACGGACGGTGCGTCCGTTGCCGTCTTCTGCCGGGCAATGATGATGAAATTGCCGCCGAGACTGACCAGCTCACGGGCCCGGCCGGCGGCAATGCGGGCGATGAGTCCGGCAAGCGGCTCATGGCAATAGCCGATGACCTCGATATCGATATCGGCTCGCTGCCGCAAATCGCCGCGATCCATCATGGCTGCCCCCCCGGTTGCCGGGCGCCACGATACAGGGGCATGCCGTTGCGTGCAAAGATGCTTGGCGCGAGAGGTTGACGTCGTGAGGTCGGATCAGGAATGCCGCGGCTGAACGGGCAGCCAGCCATAGGCGGTGATCATGGCTTTGATCTGCTCGTCATTGCCGTTGGTGTTGTAGACATTGTCCCACATCAGGCCGGTCTCCTGGCTGTCGCGCCAGTGGTGCAGCCGCCGCCAGCGACGGGTCTTGCGGAACAGATAGCCGTTGCGCTGCGCCATCCAATAGAGCCAGACATCATCCGCCCGGGGGCATAGCGCCAGGATGCGTTCCACCTGGTCGACATCCTCATGCAGGCAATGCGGCGGATAAAGCACGCCGCCAACGCCGGTCGGAAAAATCATCGCCGATGGCGCCGTTTCGGTGCTTTCCCACTGCCAGTCACGGTAAGCTGCCGGCCGGCCTTCCGCCGTCAACATGACCTTGTGCACCCGGTGGCACGGAATGAGCCGCTGGGCCGGATCATATTCGGCGATCAGCTCGGCAAGCCAGCTCGGCCAATAATAGGTATCGTCATCGGCGGTGGCGATAAAGGCGCCTGGATATTGCCGGCGCGTATGGATGTATTTGTTATGCGACCGCAGCGAATTATCACCGCAGGTGGCGATGGTCAGCCCCTGCCCCACCAAGTCGCGCACACTGTCGGGCAAAGCCGCGTGATGCTCGGTGGCAATCCATAGAATCACCTGATCCGGTTTTACGGACTGCGTCAGCAGGCTCTTCAGGGTCAACGCGATGGTGTGATAGCGGTCCGGAAACGAGGTCAGTGAAACGATCAACGGCGCCGACAGGCCATGTGGTCCCTGGTTATGCCCGCGCCGGGCCCAGCGCCAGTCGATCCGCAGCCGCAGCAGCGCATCGAAGGCGTGACGCTCCGTCATCCGCAAGCGATGCCGGATCGCCTCGCTCCGCCACTTCAGTCCATGCGCCAGCCGCTTCGCCAACATGCCTTCCCACCGACAACCCGGCCAATCCCACACTATCATGGGGCATTCACTATACATTTGTCTGTCTCGGCAGACCGATGTCAACGGCAGCCGCTTAAAAAACATATAACCCCGTGAAAGGTTCGTCGGAATTTACAGCCGATCCGTGCGCGATCGCACAAGCCCGTCACACGGCATCGCGTCAATCATGCTGACGCACCCGCCACCGTCATTATGAGGCCCCGATCAGGAGACCGGCTTCATGGCTGGTTGTGACGACGTTGCTGATAAACCTCATCCCAGGCGACGGCGCTGCGCACGATGCTTTCAATGTCGCTATGCACCGGCGTCCAGTTAAGCTCACGCCGCGCCTTGGCATTGGCCGCGAACAGCGCCGGCGGATCACCGGCCCGGCGATCGACCTCGGCCGTCGGCACTGTCTTGCCCGTCACCCGCTCGACCGCCTGCAGCACCTGGCGCACCGAAACCGCTTCGCCGGTGCCGAGATTGAACGCATGCGCGCCAGCCTTGCCGTCCAGGTAGCGCAAGGCCGCAAGATGCGCTTCCGCGAGATCGTTGACGTGGATGTAATCCCGCAGACACGTACCGTCCGGGGTCGCGTAATCGGTGCCGAACAGGCGGAACTGCTTCAAATGACCGGTGGCCGCGCGGATGGCGAGCGGAATGAGATGGGTCTCCGGTTCATGGGCCTCGCCGATCTCGAGATCGGCATCGGCGCCGGAGGCATTGAAGTAGCGCAGCATGGCGACGCTGAGCTGGCCGGTGCTGGCGATGTCGATCAGCGCATTTTCCGCCGACAGTTTCGACTGGCCATACGGATTGACCGGCTGGCGCGCGGTCTCTTCGGTGATCGGCGTTTTTTCCGGCACACCGTAGACGGCGCAGGTGCTGGAGAAGACCAGCTTGCCGATGCCGGCATGGATCATGGCATCGGCGAGGCTGACCGTGCCGCCGATATTATTGCGATGATATTTCAGCGGATCGGTGACCGATTCGCCGACCTGGGAATGCGCCGCGAAATGCAGCACGGCATCGGCCTTATAAAGACCGAAGACACGGCGCAATTCGGGACCGTCCGCGATATTGGCGACATGGAGCGGGCCCCATTTGACGGCCCATTCATTGCCGGAACTGAGATCGTCGACCGTGACCGGCACGATGCCGGCAAGATGCAGGGCTTTGCAGACATGGCTGCCGATATAGCCAGCACCACCGGTGACAATCACTGTTTTTTGCATCGACAAACCTTTCCCTGTCCCGCCCATTCTTTGGCGCGGCGATACTACTTGATGGCTTCGAGCCATGCCAGCGAACTTACCGGGCCAACGAGCTTGCCAGCATGTTGTACCCGGTCGCGACAAATTGGCCCGGGATATTTTCGTCGGGATATTTCCGCTGCGTGAAACGTTGGGGTTGACTGATCGTCCAGCTGTTTCCGGCGCATTTCCGCCAGACACAATCGGCCTCGCGCACAATTAACCGTGAGCTTGGTAGCATGGCCGTGCTCAGCACCCTGTGTTATAGGATTTAGGCCCGGCCAGGATCAGGCGCCGGCGCGCCAAAAGAGGACACACTGATGCAAGATACCGGTTGCCCGCTTTATCGGCCCACCTCGGAACGGATTACCCGGCATGTGACACGGGTGGCAATCGCCGCAATGCTGACGGGCCTGTTGACCAGTCCGTTCCTGTTGCCGCCAGCGGCCCATGCCGAAGACAGCGCCGGCAATGCGCCGAAGACGCTGACGCTTGATCAGCCCAGCGCCGAGCCGGGACCGGAATGTAAGCCGCTCGACAAGGACGCCCCACTCTCACCCGTCCAGTTGAAGCAGACCTTCGCCGACGACTTCAACGAGCCGAAGCTGCAGACCGATGTCTGGGAAACCCACTTTCCGGGTCCGGACAACAAGATGTGGAACCGAACCCTGCCCTCCAACAACGAGCAGCAGGCCTATGTCGATCCTGAGTTCGCCAATTCCGGGATCGATCCCTTCAAGCTGCATGACGGCATGCTCAGCATCACCGTCAACAAGACACCGGACAATCTCGGCGATAAGGTCAAGAATCTGCCCTACACCTCCGGGCTCATCAGCTCGCGCCATTCTTTCGAGCAGACCTTTGGCTATTTCGAGACCCGCGCCCGCATGCCGCGTGGCAAGGCGCTCTGGCCGGCCTTCTGGATGTTACGGACCCAAGGCGGGTGGCCGCCCGAGATCGACATCATGGAAGTGCTGAATGGCAGCAAGCCGGACAACATTTTCATGACGACGCATTGGAAGAAGGAAGGCCTCGGCGCGCATCAGCGCACCTATTGCCGGCTGCTGGTGCCTGATTCCGACAAGGCGTTTCATGCGTATGGGGTGCTCTGGACCGAGCAGCGCATCGTCTATTATCTCGATCGCAAGCCGATCGGCCAGTTCGCAACCCCCGCCGGCCTTGATCACCCGATGTTCCTGCTGGCTAATATGGCCGTCCAGAAGAACGCCGATGACACGACGCCGATGGGTGCCACCTTCGATATCGACTGGATCGCCGCCTACGAGGAATAGGCTGTTGTCGGCGCGTACCGGCCCTGCTCAGCGACGCAGCGACGCGACCATCTGGTCGCAGGCTGCGTCGCTAAGATAGAAGAGATCGGCATCCGCCTGCTGGCTGCGGCCAAGGGCAGCCTCATAGCGTTCGAGGGTAATCTCCGTCAGCAGCCGCGCCGCCGCGGCTTCCAGCTGATCATCGAGCAGGAAGCCGAGCTGGTGCTGGGCCAGCCAACGGCCGGTTTCAACCGACGCAAGAGCGATCGGCACGCGGCGGCAATAGCCGCCTTCATAGAGACGGTTGGGCAACAGCCAGGTCGAGTTGAATCCGGCCTCATAGAAGTCGATTGCCCAGACAAAATGCACGGCGCCATAAATGGCCGGCAGATCATCCGGGTAGCGATAGGGACCGTGATACTGCAATCCCGGTGTCGCCGCGACGATCTCGGCGAAATCCGGCCCCATCGCATCCGTGATGCGTCCCCGAATGTCGACCTCGATCAAACCGGGATGGCGCCGGGCAATCTCCGCCAGGCAGAGCAGGCTGCGGCGGCAACGGATGGCGCCGAACCAGCCGATGCGCCAGGGCTTGCCGGGCACTGGCGGCGAGGGAACCACGATCGATCCGGTGGCACCTTCCCCCGCCGGCGCATCCGCCGATGGCATCACCTTGTTTTCCCATAGATGGACCGGTGGCAGGTCCTGATGCACGCGCCGCAGATAGTCGCGCTCGAAAGCCGGCGAGCTGACGATAACGCCGTCGCATTGGCGCAGCAGATGAGCCTCCAGGCCAAGCAACAATCGGTTCGGCAGGCGCGTCCCGATCATCAGGCGATGAATGTCGAGCAGCTCATAGGTGAGCGGCTTATCCGGCGCGAACCGACGGCGTGCCGCCGCGGCCAGATACAGCATCTCCAGATTTCGGGCGAGAATGACATCACCGCGCCGAAAGACCTCACCCCAGTTCGCCATGCCACGTCGCGCCTGCAGCACCGACAGGATGCGGGCCACGAAGCGGCCATCCTGTGTCTGACCGAGATCCTGCACCGGCGCCCCCGCCACCTGCTCCGGCGCCTGGGCGCTACGCCGAAAGCCCAGCAGGTCGACCGTGGCGCCCCCCCGCCGCAGCATGGCGACGCGACGCGCCACCGCCGGATCGGCGAGGTCGTGGACCAGATATGTGATGTTCATGCTACTTCTGTCCCAACCGTCTGTTCCGGCGATCCCATGATGGTGCGGCGCCTTGCCGATGATCGCTTATTGCCTCTGGCTGGCAAAAAAAGCATACTGCGCGACCGCAATGCAACATATTCGATCCGCGACCGTTACAGCCCTGCAAGCATTGGATTTTTGCGAGGATTCTTGTCCAATTCACCCACTGCCCCAGTCAGCTCAGGCGATGCGCCGGGATCGGCCGCTGTGACCGGGACTGATGGCGCTGGGGCCGTTAACGCCGCACTTGCTCAAACCCTGACCGACGTCACCGTCGCCCTCTGCACGTATCGCCGTCCAGCGGTCACGGAAGCGCTGCGTAGCCTCGCCCGCCAGCAGTTGCGCGACATTCGCATGCGGGTGGTGGTGGTCGACAACGATGACCGCGACAGTGCCCGCGACGCGGTTGAGGCCGCGGCGGCTGAGCTGAAGCTCGATCTTGCCTATCATCATGTGCCGGGCAGCAACATTTCGCTGGCCCGCAACGCCTGTCTGGAGGCCTGCGCAACCGATTGGCTCGCCTTCATCGATGATGATGAAACCGCGACACGTGGCTGGCTGCAGCTTCTCATCGATCAGGCCCGCGCGGCCGGTGACCCGGCGGCAATCTTCGGCCCGATGCGGGCAATCTACGGATCGACGGCGCCCGCCTGGCTGCGCGATGGCGATTTCCATTCAACGACAATCGTCTTCGTCGATGGCGTGATCCGGACAGGCTACACCACCAATACCCTGATCAACCTCCGTCATCCGGCGGTGCGCGGCAAGCGCTTCGACTTGGCCCTCGGCAAATCCGGCGGCGAAGACACCGATCTGTTCGACCGCATCTTTCAGGATGGTGGCCGCTTCGGATTTTCCCCGGCGGCGCTGGTCGAGGAAGTCCTCCCGGTCGAGCGCCAGTCACTCGGCTGGTTCCTGCAGCGGCGCTTCCGCTCCGGCCAGACCCATGGCCGCCTGCTTGCACGCCATCATCCCGGTTTCAAGCGGCTGAAGCAGATCGCCGTCGCCGGCATCAAGGCCTTTTTCTGTCTGGCCATGGCCGGCATCAATCTGCTGCGGCCGGTGACCTGGCGGCGCTGGCTGTTGCGCGGCGCACTTCATGCCGGCGTCATTGCCTATCTCTTCGGTCGACCGGAAGCCGCGATCTATCAACAGCCTTCGGCTGTCGGAAAAGCCTAAAGGAATACAGCGTGAGACAGATGATCCGCATAACCGGCCCGTCAGCAGGGAACACCACGACATGAGCCGTGTCACGATGATCATGCCGACCTTCAACCGGGCGAAGCTGATCTGCAGCAGCCTGGAGTCCATCTTGAGCCAGAGCCGTGCGGTCGATGAAGTCATCGTGGTCAATGACGGCTCGACGGATGAGACGCTTCAGGTCCTGACTCGCTATGGCGACCGGATAAAAGTCATCACCCAGGTCAATAGCGGCAAAGCCGGCGCGATGAATACCGGCGTTGCCGCCTCGTCCGGCGATTACCTGTGGTTTTTTGACGACGATGACATCGCCGCTTCCGACGGGATCGCACCACTCGCGGCGGCCCTGGATGCTGACCCCGCCTTGGACATGGCCTATGGCCGCCATATGAAGTTTCACGATGATCGCATCGAGGACGCATTCGGACCGGAATTC
The DNA here is from genome assembly GCA_021527025.2 of Geoglossum cookeanum. Taxonomy (NCBI): domain Eukaryota; kingdom Fungi; phylum Ascomycota; class Geoglossomycetes; order Geoglossales; family Geoglossaceae; genus Geoglossum; species Geoglossum cookeanum. The sequence continues at coordinate 18,105 of JAJDFF020000346.1, read as the reverse complement.
TGGTGCCAACCGCCCTCGGACACCCCGATCAATGACTTCCTTGGCAACATCTATCCGTTCCAGGCCGCCATGCTGATGCGCCGAACTCTCATCGAGAAGATCGGAAAATTCCGCACCGAATTCAGCCGGGCGCAGGATGTCGAATTCCTGATCCGCGCAGCACTTAATGGCACCGGCCTCTATGTGCCGCATCTTGTCTTCTATCAACGGGGCCATAGCGGTGCCCGCGGCCTCGCCGGCGAGCAGATGACGGCGCAGCAGGCGCTGCTGAAAGCCGTGGAATACGACCAGAAGGGCCTGCGGCTGCATCGCGCCGACATGACGCTCGACAAGATCCAGCCGCGTTATGCGGCGACGCTTTCACCTGAGCTGCAGCACCGCGTTTCCTACCTGCACCGCGCCGCCATGTTCGCACGCCGGGCGCTGTGGCAAGAGGCCTTCGCCGATATCGAAGCCGCCAGCCAATGTAGCAAGGCTCCTGCTTTGCCCCAGGAGATCGACCGCTGCAGCACCTGCATCATCAAGCCGCAGATGTGGGATCTGCTGGCGCAACAGCCGGCTGATCTCGCGGCCTTCCGTCGGCTTTACGGTCTGTCGCCTTACACGAAATCGATCGTCATGGCGCTGGCGCGGCCCCTGGTCTGGCATATCCGTGCCGGCTTCTCCGGCCCGTCGAAGGCGGCCGGCTGGCAGCGCCTGGCCATCCTCCGTGGTATTCTGGGTCTCGGTGGCGCGGTCGCGCTTGGCATGGACCGGGTCCTGAGAAAGGCCAGCTGAGATGACAATCATGGTCCAGCGCCGATGACCCCGCAATCCGGCTTCGAGAATGCCGTCGATGTCATCATCGCCGCCTGGAACCGCGCCGATACCATCGAACGCGCGGTGCGCTCGGTCGCCAGCGAACCCAGCGTGCGCGCCGTCATCGTCGTCGATGACGCTTCCCAGGATGAGACTGCGGCCGAGGCCGAGGCGTTGTGCGCCGAGCTTCCCAAGCTCAAGGTCCTCAGGCAGAAGGTGAATGGCGGGCCATCCGCCGCTCGCAATGCCGCCATCGCCGTCAGCGACGCCCCCTGGATCGCCATCCTCGACGGTGATGATTACATGCAGCCAGGCCGGCTCGGCCGGCTGCTGGAAAAAAGCGCGGAGGCGGATTTTGTCGCGGACGATCTGCTGCAGATCGATGACGGCGCGCCGGCAACGGAGCAGCCCCGCGCCTTGCTGCAGATCGATGCCAGCTGGCCGAGCCACGTGACGCTGGCTGATTTCGTGCTCGGCAATATCAGCCGGCGGGGCCGCCTGCGGCGGGAGATGGGCTTCCTGAAGCCGCTGATGCGCCGGGCTTTCCTTGAGCAGCATGGCCTCGCCTATGACGATGCGGTGCGGCTGGGCGAGGACTACCTCATTTACACCGAGGCGCTGGTTCAGGGCGCCCGCTTCCGCCTGGTTCCCGCCGCCGGTTATGTCGCGGTGATGCGCAGCAACTCGCTGAGCGGGCGACATTCGCGGCAGGATCTCGAGGCCCTGCTGCAGGGCGACCGCCGCCTGGCGGCGCTGCCCAATCTCAGCCCCGCCGATCGCCAGGCGATCCAGCAGCATTGCCGGCATATAGATGAGAAAGTGCGCTGGCTGGTGGTCATTGAAGCCGTCAAGGCACGCGACCTTGGCCGTTTGATCGGCGCCTTCTGCACCCATCCACGGATCGGCTTCGGCCTGATCGGAAAATTGCTGGAACAGGTGCAGCTACGCGGTGGCGCGAAGCTGCGGCGCCTTCTGGGGCAGCATGATGCCGTCTGAAGCGCTCTTCGACAGCACCGGCGCGACGCCGCTGATCAGCGTCATCATCGCCTGCCGCAATGTCGGCCACTATATCGATGCGGCGCTGATGTCAGCCCGCCAGCAGACGATGCGCGATATCGAGATCCTTGTCATCGATGATGGATCGAGCGATGACACGCCGACACGGATCGAGAGGCATGCCGCGACCGATCCCCGCATCCGTCGCTTCAAGGGGCCTGCCAACGGACCCGCGGCGGCGCGCAATGTCGGCCTCGCGGCGGCGCGTGGCACCTGGATCGCCATTCTCGATGGCGATGACATCATGCATCCGCGCCGTTTCGAATGGCTGCTGGCCGCAGCCGTCGCCCGGACAGCGGATATCCTCGCGGAGAACCAGATCCAGTTTTATGAGGATGGCAGCGACAGCCGTTTCCTGATCGAGGGCCCCGCCTGGCAGCAGGAGCGCCGCATCGACCTGCCGCTGTATGTCGACAGCAACCGCATGTTCGGCGCCGGCCCGCAGCTCGGCTATCTGAAGCCGCTGATCCGCCGCAGCCGTCTGGTCGAAGCCGGTCTTCGCTATGACGAAACCCTTCGGATCGGCGAGGATTATGACCTGATCGCCCGCCTCCTGCTGGGGGGCGCTGATTTCACCTTCCTGCCGGCGGCCTATTATTTCTATCGCCGGCACAGCGCCTCGATTTCCTTCCGGCTTGGCGCCGCGGATCTCGATCAGCTGATCACGGCGGCGGATCAATTCCAGGCACGCCTCGGCAATGATGCGGCGGCGCAACGAGCGTCACAGGCGCGCAGGGCGAGCCTCATCAAGGCGCGGAATTTCGCTGATCTGGTGTCGCGGCTGAAAGCCCGCCGCGTTGCGGCCGCGGCCTGTCAGATCGTCCGCCAGCCGGACCTCATTCCCTTGCTGTTGGAGGCGATCCGAAGCGGACTTGCCCGGCGGCTCAGGGATCGCGGCAATGCCGGATCCACCACCGGAGGAACCGCCGCCAGCGGGGGGGAACGGATCTGTTCGGTGTTGTGGCGCGGCGATGCCACCGGCGCCCGCCCGCTGCTGGACTGGCTGCGCGGCCAGGGCTGGCAACCGCTGCTCCATCCCTGCGACGAAGCGCTCTGCCATCTCGATGCCGGCCGGGCACAGCCGCAACTCCCCGAGCTGGTGCGCCAGCGAGGCAGCGAGCTGCTGCTCACCAATGATCACCGGCTCATCGATTGCTTCAGCTATCTGCTGGCGCCGGGCGCCAAACGTGGCCTCATCCTGACGGAGGCCCGGGACAGCGCGGATGCGCCCACCTCAGGCCTCGATCTCTACATCGATTGCGGCGCCACCGGTTTTCACCAGCGCGAGGCTGCGACGCCGCTGTCGCGCCAACCAGCCTGATGATGAGGCCGTCTTCCCGCCGGCATCACCGCGCCGGCCGCCGCCACAGCGGCGGTGGTAAACCCGTTTCAACACCGCTAGCATGCTGGTTTCGCGCCAATATGTTCGCGCCATACATCAAGTGACCATGTCTGATCCCAAAGCGCCCCAGCACTTCCTGTATCTCGATCTCATTCGGGGCATCGCGGCTTTTTCCGTGCTGATTTACCATCTGGAGGAGGCCGCCGGACACAGCACCTATTTCAGCGGCAGCTTCCTGGCGGTCGACCTCTTTTTCCTGATGAGCGGCTTCGTGCTGACGCGGGCCTATGAGGCCAAGCTGGCCTCAGGCGCCCTCGGCTTCATGGCCTTCATCAAGATCCGGGTGCTGCGCCTCTACCCGCTCTATGCCGCAGCACTCGCGATCGGCATCGGCTATTACCTGCTGAAGACCCTGGTGGTGACCAGCGAGGCGGTGCCGGTTGGCGATCTTATCCGCACCATTCCACCAGCTTTGCTGCTGCTGCCCAATCCCTTCGAGACACCAGCCATCGCCGGCGCCTATCCGCTGGTCGGCACCGCCTGGTCGCTGTCGCTGGAGCTCTGGTTCAACCTGGTTTACGCGGCGATCGTCTTTCGCCTCGGCAATCGCAGCCTTGTCATCCTGACGGTGCTCGCCGGCATCGCCATGGCGGTCCTGGCGATCGAGGCCCATAGCTTCGACATGGGCTGGGGCTGGTCAACCATGCTGGGCGGCATCGCCCGCTTCTGGTTCTCCTTCACCCTCGGCATCCTGTTCTATCGCAAGCGCCTCTTCATCACCGGCCATCACTGGCTGGCATTGCTGCTGATCCCGGTTGGCCTCGCCTATATGGCCATCGGCCACGGCCATCTGTGGCCGCAAGCGCTCTATATTTACATCGTCTTCCCGCTGATTCTGGGCGTCTATGCCAATCGCCAGCCACCGGCGTGGCTGCGCCTGGCATCGACCCATGCGGGGCGCCTCTCCTACGGCATCTATGTGCTGCAGACGCCGCTCTTCCTGTTCGTGGTCGGCTTCCTGCGCAAGCTCACCGCGCGTGACCCGCAGGATTTCAGCTTCGCCCATTGGCTGCTTGTGCTGGCGGTCATCACCGGCGCCTCGGCCGTGATCATTTATGGCCTCGATGAGCCGTTCCGCCGCATCGTCGGCAGTCGTCAGCGCCGCCGCATCAACAGCGTCGCCCGCAGCTGACCCGGTCTATCCGCTGACCGGCTGTGCGGCTCAGGCCGGCTTGCGGAAGGAATGGGTGAGATAGCGGAACGCGCCCACCGCCAGGCAATACATCATCAGGCGATAGGAGAAAGCGATCTCCGGCCGGAAGGTATTGCCGCCGGTGAAGACCTCCTTGATCGCCTTGCGCATGTCCCAATAGGCCGGCCGGCAGAGATCGATATCCTTGAAGACATACTTGGCATAGAGCGCGCCGGTGCCGATCATGTAGTTGCGCATCTGGCGATGGCCGTGCTCCAGCTGCTTGCGGCCATGATAGTGCAGGACCACCATGTCCGGCACATATTCGATGGTGACGCCGGCGACATAAGAGCGGAAGACGCAGTCGATATCTTCGGATGCCGCAAGGCCGCGGGTGTTCAGCTTCTCATCGAACGGGCCGATCAGGTTCACCGCCGCCCGGTTCATGCTCATATTGGCGCCGATCAGACAGCCGAACAGCGATTCCCGCCGCGCCGAACGTTCCGCCTTGCTCCAGCGCCTCAACTCGCGCGAGGTGCGGATGCTGAGCGGCAGATCGGTCGGATCACCGAGCTCGACCCGGCCGCCACGCAGGACCGGACCGGTCTCCTGCTCGGCATGGGCGCGCCATTCCTGCACGAAACTTTCGCTCCAGCGGCAATCATCATCGGTGAAGGCGATGACATCGCCCTTGGCCGTCCTGAGGCCGCAATTGCGCGCCACGGCGAGGCCCTTGCGGGGCTCGAGCTGCAGGTTGACCGGCACCGGACAGCTCTTGGCCCAGTCCCACACCAGCTCGCTGGTATTGTCCTTGGAGGCATTGTCGATGACGACGATCTCGGCATCGATCGGCATGGCGGCGCGGAACGACGCCACCAGGGAATCGAGGCAGCCGATGATGGAATGGGCACGGTTATGCGTGCAGACGACCACCGAGAACTTCATTCTTCGCTTCCCTTCCCCCACATCCGGCGGCAAGCCCGGCTTGCGGCCATCATCTCACTACCCTCGTCACGCTACTGTGCCGCGCGTCGCTGCTGCACGACCTCGGTGAGTGCCGCTTCCCAGGCCGTCACCTGTTGCTCGGGATCATTGGCCGGTCGCTGCGAATGCGCCGTGGCCGCCGCCGACAATTCCGCGTAATAGGCCTGGTCCGTCCACAGGCGTCGCAGCGCCGCCGCCCAGTCCGTGCCCGGTGCATCCGCCTCCAGCAGAATGCCGCCCGGCCCCACCGCCTCGGGCAGGCCGCCGCGACGCGAGGCCAGAACGGGAATGCCGCTGAAATGCGCCTCGGTGGCGATCCGGCCGAAACCTTCCTGCCATTGGCTCGGGGCCAGCAGCACCTTGGTGCGGCCATAGATCTGCTTCATGTCCTGCACCGTCGGATGCAGGGTCACATTGGGAAGCTTCGCCATTTTCTGATCGAGATCGGCGCGCTCGGTGTCGTTGAGCGGCCAGGTCTGGACAAAGAGGAAGGGAATCTCCGGGCACAACGCCGCCATTTCCAGGGCGACATTCAATCCCTTCTTCGGATGCGGATTGATCAGTGTCACCACTTCGCGGCTGGATTGGGTGGCGTATTTGCTGCCCTGGACGATCGGATAGATCACCTTGGGATCGATCTTGAAAGCCTGACGATAGGTGTCCGCGGTGAAATGCGAATTGGCGACGCAGGGCACCGGGCCGAGGCTGTTGAAGTCGCCTTCATGGTCGGTGAACTCGACATCCTGCAGCCACATCAGCACCGGCACCTTGGCGGCCTGGAAAGCGCCCGCGACCTTGACCGGCTTGCGCGCCATCACGACGACGACATCCGGCCGCACCTGGCCGGCGACATAGGCCGCGGTCTCCCAGGGAAACCAGCTACGCCAGATCCGATAGCCCAGGCGCTTGTCGGCCACCGCCTTGATGCCCGTCAGCTTCATCTTGATCCGCGCCCAGAAACCATGGAGATCGCGGCCGGTCAGCCCGGAAGAGACCGTCACCTCATGGCCGCGGGCGATCAAGGCCCGTGCCAGGGTGTCGCCGCTCATCTGCATGCCGCCGGCCATTTCCGGCAGGAATGGATGCGCTGTGGTCAACAGGATCTTCAAGAACGTCCCCTTCTTTCTTCGCTCTCTGGTCAATTGGCTGGCGCGCGGCGCAGCTTCAGCATCGACAGGCCATCATGCAGGATGATCCAGACATCGCGGATCGTCTTGCGGCCAACCGGCATCAACGCCAGGGCGCCGGTTGCGCAGAGATACGAGGCGATGCCGGTGATGATCAGCAGGACGATGCCGGGCAGCGCCAGCTGACGCAGGCCGAAGGCAACGGCATAGGTGGCGGCGGCCGCCAGCATCAGCGGGATCCAGCGCGCCATGAGATCACGGATACGGACATCGCCACCGCGGGAGACGGCCCATAACTGCATCGGGAAGCGGATGCAATATTCCTCGATGACATAAGCGCGGGCGACGCCGAGCGGGCCGTAAGGCAGACCGACGAAGAAGGAAATCACGGCGGCGGTGCTGATCAGGATCGCCAGCAAGAAGATCTTCCGGCTCTTGCCCTGCGCCACCAGCAGAGAGCCCATGGTCGCCGTCATCGGCTGGAACAGCGCGACGGCGCCGAGCCAGGCGAAGATCTCCGCCGTGGGCAGCCATTTATGGCCGAGTAGCAACCCGATCAGCTCGGACGGCGCGGCGATGGCGACGGCAACACCCGGCATGATGATGAAATTGCTGAGCCCGACCATGCGGTAATAGGCTTGCCGCATGCGTTCCGGCTCATGCTGCAGGCGGCTCAGCACCGGCATGATGATGCGGGTCAGCGGGCCGTTGATATTCTGCAGGGGAAACAGCAGCAGCTTATAGGCGCGGTCATAGAAGCCCAGCGGCTCCGGACCCCAGCGCCAGCCGATCAGCACGTTGTCGAGATTGCGGGAAAAGTAATTGATGAAATTGGCGCCGGTGATATGGGCGCCGAAATGCAGCATGCCGCCGGTATCGCCGCGCAAGGTCGCCTTGCCCGGCCGCCAGCCCGAACTGCGGCTGGCGAGAATCCCATACAGCGACACCGAGGCGACACCGGAAATCCAGAAAGCCCAATAGCTCTTGAAATACCAGGAGGCGCCCAGCACCACGAAAAACTGCGTGAAAGAGCAGCAGATGTCGATCAGGGCCAGGCGCTTGAACCGCAGGTCCCGCATCATCACGGCATAATGCTGATAGACGATGCCGCCCAGCACCACCGGTACCGCCAGCGCCGCGGTCAGCAGCACCACCCGGTCATCGTGATAGAACACGCCGACCAGCGGGCTGATGCAGACCAGGACCACGGCAATGATGCCGGTCGCCGTCAGGTTCAGCCAATAAAGGCGATTGATGAGCTCGGGGGTAATGTCGCGGCGCTGGATGACGGCCTGCTGCAACCCCATATCCTGGAACAGCGAGACGAAGGAGGCGATCGGCGTCACCATGGCATAGACACCGAAGATATCCGGTGTTAGCACCCGCGACAGGACGATCGTCGTCAGGATCTGCAGGCCGACCTTGACCGCTTGCTGCAGCCCCGCCGCATAAGCGCCGCTGGACGCCGTGCGCCGAAAATTCATCGCGGTCTCAGCCACGCCGTACTCCTCGTCTAACCCTCGCCGGCCGCCGATAACAGCGCGCCGGGCCAATTGTTCCCCTGATCACCGCCAACACGGAGCCGGCGCGACCTTCTTCTCATGACCAGTGCGGCCGATTCGTCTCGGCCCGCAACCAGCTTTCCCCGCGACGGCTATGCCCCCGCCCGCTTCTTTATGCCGGCTTTGCGTGCGATGCCGCCGGCTGTTCGGGCTGCCTCCGGGCGCGGTCTGACCAAGCCAGGCAGACGATGATGGAGGCGATAAAGAACTGATAGTATATCGTCACTTCGGCGAATGTCAGAATGAGATAAAACATGAACATTGCATGAAGCGCATCAGGCAGCGATTCCGGCTTTGAGAGACGCCGGCGGATCGAATAGATCGCCGTCATCAGCAGCACGATGACCAGCAGCAGTGCGCCGAACAGGCCGAGATCGACGGTGATATTCAGATATTCATTATGAAAATTGAAACCGCTGCCGCGTGGCACGCTGAACATGGCCCAGAACTTTTCCGCCACCGGGTTGCCGAGGCGCCAAAGCGCCTGATAACCGGTGCCTAGCAGCGGATGCTCCTGGATCAGCTTGATCGCCTCGCTCCATAATTCCGTTCGCCCGGTCAGGGTCGTATTCTTGCCGACCATGTGCAGGGCGCCGGAGAAGACCACATTGGCGCCGAGCATCACCACGATCGCCGCGAGGAACATGGCGCACAGCCCCATCAGCACCAATGAGGCGCCACCGAGCTTACGCGCGATCGCGATCGCGAAGGTGAAAGCCAGCGAGCCCGCCAAGGCCACCATCGTGCCGGCCGAGTGGCCGAGATAGATACCGAGCAGGGCCACCACCGCCATGCTCGCGCCAAACATCTTGTCGATCATGGATTTGCGTGCATAGACGACCAGATACGAGGCGCCGATGAACAGCAATGCCGAACTGCTGGCGAACTGGTTTTTGGCACCGTACAGGCCCGACGTGCCGTGAATATTGGCAAAGCCGCCGGCCTTGTAGGCGAAGACCACGCCGCCCAGGGCCATGATGGCCAAGGCTGTCACCATGGAGGTGAGAATGACGCGCCGCGAGACGAGATTGCCGGCGGCAATGCCGATCAGCAGGGTGACACCATATTGCACGCTGGCCCGCATGGTGAACGTGGGATCGATCGACCACACGGTGCTGAGCAGGGCATAGGCCGGCAAGATAAAGACCAGCCAGTCTTTCGCCACGGCCTGGATCATCTGCGGCACCCGGCCGGCAATCAGCAACATCCAGGGCGCCAGAAAAATCGCCGCGGCCGGCATGCCGAACCGCTGATTGAGCTGCAGGCCGATGAAGGAGATCAGGCACAGGCCCCAGGCAATCGGACTGTTGTAGCGGTCGGCCTGCTCGGCATCGGCCGCGACGGCGGCCGTCCTTTTCGCCACGGATACCGCGGCCAATCGCGCGCGATATTCCTCCGCGCCCAGGATCATGCCATGGCGCTGCGCGGGCACAGGCGTGGCGGCGACGGCAACCTCCTGGCCGGCTGGCTTGCCTGCCGGCGCCTGTTGCGCTGGCAGGCGATCCTTGGCCTTGGCGGGGGAGTTGAGGATCATCGCCCGACGATCCGCGTCACTGACCAGGATAGAAAGCGAGCATGTTACCGGTGCTGGCGATGAAGCGCTGCAAGCGCTGGTCCCCGTCCTGCTCCGCGCCGGGCGCAACCGGCGTCACGAGGCGCACCAGATAACCGTCGCTGCGACCCGTCATCACCTGGTCATGGAGCAGGTACCATTTGACCGACCATTCGGTGGTCAGGTCACGGCCCCGCTGGTTGAACCAGTAATAGACCAGCTGCGCCGAATCACCGCGCTTGATCAGCAGGCGATTGACCCGCAATGGCTGCCCGCCGATCTCGGCTTGCGGCACGACCACTTCCTTCTTGCTGGCAATCTCCCAGCCGCCGCCCGGAATGCAATTGGCCGGCGAATGCGCCGCCGAGCCGACACTCTGATTGGCCCAATAACCGACATAGAGATTGACCGGCACGTCGCTGGCACCGTTGCCGAAATCGGCAAGGTAGTAATCCGTCAGGCCCAACGCATCGATGACGTCCTGATCCAGCGGCTGCGGCCGGGCGCGCAGATCACCGATCCGTGGCGAAATGGTGGCGCTGAGATCGGCGCGCAGCGGCGCGGCCTGGATGCGCCAGCTGACGACGTCGAAAATCGCCACCAGCGCAAAGACGAGAACGAGGCCCGCGGCGCTCCAGGCCGGTGCCTGCAACCGTGGCGCCCCGCCGAGCAAGGGACCGGAAGCCGGGCCGAGATAATCGAAGCGGAAGCTGCTGTTCGGCCGGCGGCCGATAAACCGCAGCACGATGATCTCACCCAGCAGGCAGAGAACGCAGACCAGGAAAACCACCCAGCCCTCGAAGGAATGGATGAAACCCTCCGCCATCTCCCGGCCCCATTTATCGGCCGTGATGCCGATGACGGCGATGCGCGCCGCATTGAGGATGATGGTGATAGGAATCGTCGAGAAGAACACCAGCGCCCGCTTCCAGAAGGCGTCACGCAACAGATACGCGGCCAGGAAGCCGAAACTCGCCAGGGGAAAGAGATAACGCAAGCCGCTGCAGGCTTCCGCGACCTGCAGCTTCAATCCGCCGAGATCGATGATATTGCCGTCCTGGAACACCGGCACGCCCACCAGCTCCAGCATCCACACGCCGAGGCTGGAGGAGACGAGCTGCATGCGCGCCGACAGATTGACATAGAGAAAATCAGGCAGCGGCACCGCGAACAGCAGATAGATGAAGGCCGGCGCCAGAACCCGTGTCACCGACGGCCCTGCCAGAGAGAGCGTGACGCCGACCAGGCTGACAATGAGGCCATAGATGGCGATCGCATTGAAGGTGGAGAGCTGGCCGATCACCAGCCAGCAGAAACCCACCAGCAGCAGCGGCACGCCGAGCCAGGAACTGGCCGGCAGCGGCCGCTTCTCGGTGAGATCGTGCCAGGCGAGCAGCAGGGCGACGAAGGGAATGATATAGCCGTGGCCGTATTCGGCGCGGTCCCAGTAATGCAGCAGCCCGTCAAACGACCGCGAATACGCGATGAACAGCCCTGCCATGACCAGCAGGCTGACAATCAGCCAGCTCCCGCCAGCACCGCGCAACAGCCCGGCACCATGCGAGGGTGACCGCGGCTCCGATTGCCGGCCTGATGGTGAGGAAAAATCCATTCCGTCGCTCCTTGGTGGCAGTCGCCCCGGTCCGTACCGCGGCGAACTGCCGATTGTCTCCGGCCTGAAACCCGGCTCTTCAGTGACGTATCACGAAAGAACCCTGCCCCGGCCCGGCGGCAAACTCACTTACCTGTTGAGGCCACTCATAACTGCGAAACCAGCAGCTTTGCATCTTCAATACCGGGATAAGCGGCGTCCGGCGCCGTCGCCTTCTTCAGCGCTTCGGCCGCTTTGACTTTGTCGCCTTGCTTCAGCAACAGCGCGCCATAATGATAGTTCATTTGCGGCGTCACGACCTGGCCCGCCATCACGCGCTGCATGAGGCTGGCAGCCTGCTGATAATTACCAAGTCGATAGTAGACCCAGGCCACCGTATCCAGCAACGCCGTGTTGTCGCTCCCCTGGAAGCGGTCAGCGATGAGGCGTGCCTTCTCCAGCGCCGCGCTGTCATTGTACTGATAATCGGCAATAAGCTCGGCATAGTTGTTGGCGGCAACGTCAATGTCGGGATTACGCTGCAGGATTGCATCATAGATCTTGATGGCTTCCTGATAGCGGCTGTCGCGCATGGCGATATCTGCCAGCAGCAAAGGCGCCCGGATATCAGCCGGCGCGGCGACCACGGCCTTCTTCAGCACCGTTTCCGCATCGCTGGTCTGGCCCGCCGCCAGATAAAGCTTGGCGCGGCCGATGAACGGATCCACCTGGCCAGCCGATAAAGCAATGGCGCGGTCATATTCGCTGCCCGCAGCTTCCAGCTTGTTGAGCTCGACATAGACATTCGCCAGCGCGGTATGAATCTCGACCGTGTCGCTTTTCAGGCTTTCAATGAAATGCGCTGCGGTATCGAGATGCCCCTGACGGCGATAGGTATCGATCAGGGCCTGCAAGGCCAGTGCCGATTGTGGCGCGATCGGGTTGGTGGTGATGACGCTGGCGAGCTTGTCGATGGCCGCATCGTCCTTCGATTGCCCCAGCAACCAGATGCCGCGCAGATAGGTCGCGGTCAGCACCTGATCCGGCATCTTTTCCAGCTTGGCGATCGCCGTATCCGCGGTCGGATAATCCTTGAGATCAAGCGCCACGCGGGCCTGGCTTTCCCAGCCGATCGGATAATCCGGTGCATCCGTGGTGACAGCCGTGAGCAGAAGCTTGGAGCGCTTGTCATCGCCGCTCATGTGGTAAAGCTGGCCAAGCCGCGCCTGCGCGGCATGGTTATCCGGCTGCTGGTCAAGCAGCTGCGCCAACTGTTCCGCGGCGAGATCGACATGCCCGACCCGCACCAGCGCTTCAGCCAGCAGCTGCATCGCATCGGTCGCCTTCGGATTGTCGCGGATCAGCGAGCGCAGATCGTTGACGGTGGTCTGGAAATTACCTTCGTCAAAATTGATCGCGGCGCGAATAAAAAGCGCCTGGGCATTGTTCGGCTGCTTCGCCAGCACGATCGAGAGCAGCTTGTCCGCCATATCACGATCGCCGCGCGCAAAGGTGATACGCGCCAGTGCGGTTCGTGCCGCCATGCCGGTATCATCGGAGCTGTTCTTGACGATAAGCTGGTTGAGCAGCGCAACGGCCTTGTCGACCGCCTGGTGCTGCACATAGAGGTCCGTGAGCCAGAACAGATAGTTGTTGTTGTCCGGCTCGGCATTGATCAGTTTCTGCAATTCCTGCTCGGCAGGTTCCATGCCGCGCTTGAGATTGAGGAACGAGACCAGCAGCCGCTTCATCTCGATATCCTTGGGCGCGGCATCGACGCCGTCCCGCAGGATCTGCTCCGACCGGTCAAGCTGCCCCTGGTCGGCGAAATAGCCGGCTGCTTCCGCGCGATACGTGCGCTCGGCGGGGTAAAGCTTGAAAATCTCCTGGTAGGATTCCGCCACCTTATCCGGCAGATTGTGCTTCTTGTAGAATTGAATTTTCAAGATCAGCAGGGAGACATTGTTCGGGTTCTGCTTGAAGCCGGCATCGAGCACGGCCTCCGCGCCCTTGATGTCCTCTTTCACGCTGGCGATGCCGACCTTGACCGAGATCGCCGGGATATTGGCGGGGTCCAGCTGCAGCGCGGCATCGGCTTCCTTGGTGGCGCCATCGGTGTCGCCCTTGCGCAGCATGAGCGCTGCATTGAGCGCATGCGCGACGGCGTCATTGGGGAAATCCTTCAGCACCGTGTCGACGCGGGATTGCGCGTCATCCACCCGCCCGGCGCCGAAATAGAAACTTGCCAGCTTGACCAAGGCACCATGATGCTTCGGGTCCTGCTGTTCGGCCGCCGTATAATTCTCGAACGCGGCCCGCAGATCGCCCGCACCCTCGGCGATCAGACCCAGCTGGTAATAGGGTTCCGCCATGGTCGGCTTGATTTTGAGGGCGTTGCGAAACTCCAGCTTGGCCTTGTCGAGCTGACCCTGCGCGACCAGCTCCTCGCCATGCTTCTCATACTTCGCGGCGCGCGAATCCGGATCGCTGCAACCGCTCAATAGAACACCACTGATGGCGCTCGCCATCAACACAGAACGCAAACCAGTGCTGCGCGTAAAGACGTTCAAGATTTCCCCCTTAAGACACGCCGAAGCTTTCAGAAGCCTGCGGCAGCCGTGCAATTTCCTCTTTGAACTGACTGCGCTCAAAACCTTCCGGCAAGGGCCGGAATGGGCTGAGGCCGGTCGAACTGCGGTCAGCAACCACATCGACGACAGTTTCAAAGCTCACATGGTTCGCTTCCTCCGCGAAGGCATACACCATTGCCAGGTCGCAGAGCAGATTGAGCAAGCGCGGTACGCCACCGGTGAAATAATGCGCGGTGACGCAGGCGAGATTGTCGAAGACCTCCGGCGTGCCGCCCACCACTGACAGGCGATGTCGGATATAGGCCGTGGTCTCCTTGGCGCCCAAAGGCTCCAGATGATAATGGACGCTGATGCGCTGGGCGAACTGCCGCAGATCCGGGCGCTTCAGGGTCGCCAGCAATTCCGGCTGCCCGACCAGCACCACCTGCAGCAACTGGTCCTTCTCGTTATTCACGTTGGACAGCATGCGCAGGTCTTCCAGCATGTCGGCGCTGAGATTCTGCGCTTCATCCACCACCAGCAGCACGCGCTTGCCGTCGCCATATTGGGTGACGAGAAAATCGACGAACTGGTTGTAGAGCGTGATGCTGTCCAGGCCCTTATGCTCCAGGCCATACGCCATGGAGATCAGGCTCATCAACGAGCCGAAGCCGGTGCTGGCATTGGTGACGATGCCGATCGTCAGGCCCTCATGGGCGCCGCGCAGGAAACGCCGGATGATCGTGGTCTTGCCGGCCCCCACTTCGCCGGTGATGACGACGAAACCCGCCTGCGTCGTCATGCCGTATTCCAGCAGGTTCAGCGCCATCTTGTGGCGCCGGCTCATATACAGGAAATCGGCATCAGGCAGCAGCGAAAAAGGCTTACCTGTCAGGCCGAAAAACTGCTCGTACATCGACTACCCCTGTCCGGCTATTGCCTAGTCCCGGTTATAGCCGCGTTCGGCCGCGTTATTGAGGACGGTGCCAACGACAATGGTATTCGCCAGAAGATGCAGGCTCTGCTTCAGCTGATCCACCTTGGTCGCCCCTTCCCGGACAACCAGCAGCACACCATCCACATTCGGCAGGAAGGCAATGGCATCATCCTGCGCCAGCAACGGCGGCATATCGTAAATGACAATACGGTCCGGATAGCGGGTCTTCAGCTCATAGGCGAGCGCCGCCATCTTTGGCGTGCTCAGCGTTTCCGAGGAATTTTCCAGTTTCCCCTTCATCGGCAGGACGACCAGCCGGTCAAGCGCCGGGCGCACCAGGCACTGCGCCACCGGCGTGTTATGCAGCAGATAATCGCCAAGCCCCATCTCCGGCTCGATGCCGAGATAGCGATGCACGCTGGGCTGGCGGAAATCGAGATCGACCAGGCAGACCGTCTGCTTGACATCCAGCGCGAGGCTGAGGGCCAGGTTGATCGCGACCGTGCTCTTGCCATCGCCATAACGCGGGCTGGTAACGGCGATCGACCGCAGATTATTCCGCGTCAGAAGCTGCATCACCTTGGTACGCAAAATACGGAAGGTATCCGCGTTCGGATCCTTGCGCAGACGCGCGATGATGCGGTTCCGCTCCATCTCACGCTCGGCGAGATCGACCTGCCGCGTTTGCGGCGTCGGCTCGGCGGGCAGATTGACGCTCTCACCAATCTTCGCAAGCCCACCGGCATGCTCCTCTGTGCCGGCGGCAGCCCCGCCCCCAACAGTCCCACCTGGGCCAGATCCGATATGATCAAGCGCATCCCGGCGTTGTTCTCGGGCCTTCATCAGCGCTTTTTCAAGCCTATCCAAAACTCTTCTCCAGCACAGCGGCGGTTATTGGGCGAAGTCTGTCGGTCCGGCCATCATTGGCCGGACCGTGTGGGCGGCGACGATCAGCCAACCAGATTACCGAAACGCTGCGAGATCGTTCCCCACAGCACGTCCAGCGGTGTCACGTATTGATCGAACAGCGTGGTGCCGACGACCAGAATGACGACGATCCCGACAGACATTCCCAAACGATATATACGGCGGCGGCGGCGTTCACCTGGCGTGATAATACGGGGAATCGCCACCAGCGGGGGCACCCCGACGATCGCAGCCAGTTGGCGAGTGCCGAAGACCGACGAGTTGAACATTTCCAGGATGTAGACGCCGGCGAAGCCACCGAAGAAACCCATCACCATGCCGAGCGCCATGACAATCTTGCGCGGCGGCATCCGCGGTGAGTTCGGCAGATCCGGCGCTTCGATCATGGTCAGGCGTTCGCCACGGCGATCCTGCTCCATCTGCTCGTTCATGCTCGCAGCCATCTGCTTCTCTTTAAGTTCGCGATAGCGCAGTTGGGCGTTCTCATAGTCGCGGTTGAGGGCATTGAATTCGCGCTCGACAGCCGGCGTCGCCGCCACGCGGGCGTCGTACATTTCCTTCTGCTTGCGTGCATCCGCCTGCTGGTCGACCATGGTCTTCATCTGCTGGCTCAGCGACTTCATCTGATAGGTCAGCATGATGTAAGCCGGATTATCAGCGTCCTTGACCTCACCATGAGAGCCGGTATTCCCGCCCTCCGGCTCGGAGCTGCCAACCTGGCTTTGCAGCGCGGCGATTTTTTTCTTCATCTTGATCACGTCCGGATATCCCGGACCGTACTGTCCCTCCATCGTCGCGAGCTGCGCCTTGAGGGCTTTCAACTGCACTGACGGTGTAGTCAGCAACTGACCTTGATCCAGAACCTGGGAATAGGGCTCGGTACCGGCGAGCTGCGCCTGCAAATCGCCCATCTGGCGATCAAGCGTCTGCATCTGCTGGGAAAAGTTCGTGACCTGCTGGCCGGAGGAAGCCGCCATCTGCATGTTGAAGGGCAGATCTTCCGGGCGGGTGCCTTCATGCTGCTCGCGGAAATCCTTGACCTTCTGTTCCTGCTCGTTGATCTGCTTTTCGAGCTGCGTGACCTGATCGGCAATGAAAGCGGATGTGGCGGCGGCCTGATCGCGGCGCTGCTTCAGATCCTCGTCGAGGAAGCGCGAAATCAGCTCGTTGGTGACCTGCTGCGCCACCAGCGGATCGGGGTAATCGAAGGCGATGGTGAAGGCGATCGCCGACAACTGCCGGGCGGTCAGATGCTGCGCCGCGCTGGGATTGGCCAGGTCCGAGCTTTTCAGGTCGAGGACGATGGCGCCCTGCATCTTTTTGACGATACCCGACACCGCCATGCGCTGGCGGTCCTCGGGATAGAGGTTGAGCTTGGTGATGACGTCAATCAGGTTTGGCGTCGCCGTGATGCGGTCATGGATCTGCTCGATGCGCTGATCGACAAAGGCGGCAACGGCGCCATTGAAATCGGTCGGCCCCGTCGTCATCACGTCTTGCGGAATATCCGGCTGCTCGATCTGGACGGTGCCGGTCGAGCGGTATTTTGGCGGCCACAGGAAGGCAAACGCGATCGCTGCGCCGAAGATCGCCAGCGCCGTCAGAAAATACGCGACCTTATGCCGGCGCCATATGGCAACATAATCACCGACCGAAAGCTGTTCCATTTGCCGAACCTGAACCTTCCAAAAACACTACCAGCTGAACAACGTCGCATACGGGCTGTAGGTCACCGTCAGCAGCACGCTCTGCGCAGCCGCAACGCCACCCCCGCCAACCGTCGACTGCTGACGATAACGATAGGTGGCACCCGCCGTTAATTCCTGAGTGATATTATATTGCAGCGCAGCAGACCCTTCGAGATAATCTTTCTGCTTACCATCATCATCGAGTGTGTAGCTTTTGTGATGGTAGGTCCCGCCGACAATGGCGGCGAAGCGCGGCGTGAAATGATGGGTTTCTCTCAACGCGATCGTGGTGGACGTCACCTGCTGCGCCGAACTCTGCGGCTGCAGGCCGCGCGAAACCGACAGACTGGCGATATCGGGGTCACCCGGCACGCCGTAAGTCACTGAGAAATCATAGAAATAATCGTTATCCCAGCTCGAGCCATCCTCGTCGTCGTCGTTATGGATAACGTGGAACCCGACATCCGCCGTGGTGGTGAAGCGATCGCTGAAGTGATGCGTCCAGCCAACCATCGGACCGGCGGAGTCACCGGTGCTCTTCGGCCCTTCCAGGGTATCAAAATGAGATGTCTGGAGGGCGACGAAGCCGGTATCCCGCAGGGTAAAGGCGTAAAGATACTTCGGCGTCACGCCGAAGCTCTCATAGTTGGTATAGCGGTTCTTTTTGTCGTCATAGAACGACGCCTGGTAATTGGCGTCGATCACCAGCTGCTGCACTTCGGTGATGTTATAGCCGAATTCCGGACTGAAGTTGATGCCGGTATGCCGCACGCCGGCGA
>JAJDFF020000345.1:0-35606 GCA_021527025.2 Geoglossum cookeanum | reverse complement strand
CAGATGTTAATGCTGCTGGTAGTGGTGGTTATTATGGTCGGACGGCGTTGCAGGCAGCAGCAGGTGGAGGCCACCTTAAGGTTGTTAAGAGGCTGCTCGCGGCGAATGCAGACGTCAATGCTGCTGCTACTAATGATGGCGGTCAGACGGCATTGCAGGCAGCAGCAGGTGGAGGCCACCTTAAGGTTGTTAAGAGGCTGCTCGCGGCGAATGCAGATGTTAATGCTGCTTGTAGTGTTAAATATGGTTGGACGGCGTTGCAGGTAGCAGCAGGTGGAGGCCACCTTGAGGTTGTTGAGAGGCTACTTGCAGCGAATGCAGATCTCAATGGGACAGCATTACAATTAGCAGAGAGAGGAGGCCACCTGGAGGTCGTTAAGAGGCTGAAGTTGGCCGTCACCCACGGTATCCAGAATGCTAACCGCCCCTTCTAAACCGCCCCTTCTAAACCACTGATGAAGACAAAGATGAATCTTGTGGATTAGATTTTCTAGCCGCGTGAGGGGAGGAGAACCTTCTCAAAGGAAAACAGCCACTTTATATAGTGGCCTAGTTACATGATGGTGCCGTGTTATAGCTAGTATCAAAGTTTCCAACAACCACCACCACCCCGACACCTAGCGCACCCGACACCTCCATCTTCACCAGAGAAAAAACATATATGCCACCACACACACGACCACGCAGCCTAGTATTTTTTTCCACATTTTTTTCTATTTCTTTTTAATTGCTTTCTTTCTCTTGAGCAGCCGAAAACGCACGATTTTCCAAGCGCCTTTTTTCTTTGCGCATTTATTTATTTATTCATTTACCCGCCCTCTCATTTGTCCATCCATCCATCCACCCACCCACATATCCCCCACATTTTCCCGCGCCATGGAGAGATTATCGGCATTACAGCCTACTGCTCTATAGGCGTTATTTGTGTGTGCTACCAAGACAAGAAAGAAATAGATCAAACACGAGAGACACTCTTCCCCGACTGATACCAAAATGTAGCCTTACATCTTTTTTTTTTTTTCGTGTTATCCATTCATACACCACGAATTTCAACCCAAACCACCCGGACGCCACGAAGCCCTGTCGAGTTGCAGCGCGGAATAGGGGCAAGCCAATTAGTACTAGCCACTATTCAGCCGGCTTAGCAGCCTCGCGCCCAACGACAAAATTTTCTTTCGCTTCTTCCTGCTTACATGGCTCCATCGCTGTACATAGTCAATCCATATCTATTCTACGCAATCTCTCCATTAAATTACATCCAGCCAGCCTTCTGAAGCATTGCGACAACCACAACCCTGTTCCTTACAACGCCCCACAAACAATTTTCCCACGGCCAGGACTCTCGCCCCAACGACACCAGCCGTCAGAGTCGCGTCCATGCCAGCGCGACACAGAACAGACGGTCAGAGGCCAGCTGTCGCACCGAGATCGGTGTCTACGTCGCAAATATGGATCAACGGGCGAGCTAGATAGCAGGTCGCTGTCGGCCCGGCTAACGTGCCTGGCGTAAGTCAATGCTTTAGAAGCGCGAACGCAGGCTCGGAAGAACTGTAATATTTAGAAAAAGGCTTTCTTAGTACCCAAGTAAAAGTTAATTTCGGCCAAAATTCGCAAATCACCCCCTTTTTTTTTTTTTTTTTTTTTTTCCCGGCCCCCGCCACGATTCCCCCCCAACAGGATACAGAGAATCCACAGTCACTCCCACTCCCGTGGCAATAATTATTCGCGGGTGCGAAGCTATTGTCGTCGGCGTTATCTCGTGCTTTGGGAGGGGTGACGGGGATTCTTGGCAACCTACGTACAAACCTCGCTGCCGCTCCTCCCTTGTTTGCCTGCATGTATGTACTTGGGGGGTGGGGGAAAGTCTCTGCCCAGCAACGCGCAACCGAATGTATGGTTGCTAGGCAGAGACTTACCCCTGCCCCCCAAGTACATGTACGTAACACGATCGAGAGCGTAGAGCACGCTACTCCTCGCTGGCTCCGATTTCCTCCGCAGTGTTCCCAGCCCGCCACAGGAAAATGTCCTTCACCCAAGCCCAAGGGGGGAGAGTAAGCCTGTTTTGTGGCGCGCGGCGGCACCTAACACCCTAGATAGGTTGTGGCTCTTGGTTTGCATGCAATTGTCGGTATCGCGATTTCGGATACAAGTTATTTGTTGTTATCGAATGGCCGGACTACGATGGATAACATACCTTGGGCCAAACCCCGCCCTGGCCCACATGAGATTGGGGAGGGAAAAAAAAAAAAACTGCCACAGACAACGTGGTCTGCAACTAATTCATCTGTTCTAGTCTACTCGATATCGCGACATTATTCTATGCATCATCCCCTTAAAATTCACTCGGCTAAATAAATAAACCCATAGGAACGAATTACTTCCTACATACATATCAACTGTAGAGCTTAGACATTGTTGAGGTTGTAAGTGTCTAGGCCGGCTTCGTGCTTGATCAACTCCCAGATCTCTTCGATCTGCTGCACTGCCTTATCCGGAAGAGGGCCTCTCTTAATTCCCTGGATGGTGTCGCGGACCTGCTCTAATTTGGTCGCCCCAAAGACAAGCGCATCACCGTTCTCCCCCTTCAGTTGGCTGTGGTGCGCCATCCACCGATACGCTAGCTCGGCCTTGGGAATGCCGTTCTCTACACTGATGGCCTCCCACTTGGGCAGCGCGTCGAGGAACGACTGTTTCTTGTATAGCGTCGTGTAGATCTTGCCGACCGACGTGCTGGCGTCGAAGCGTTTAGCGGTCGCTTCTTCCACCTGGGAGCGGGTCTTGGTCAGAAAACCGCCGGCCAAGGGCGAGTAGGCGTAGAAGGCGATGCCGTGTTTTCGCAGCACGGGAAAGAGCAACTCCTCCTGCTTACGGGCAACCGGCGAGTAGTTGCCCTGGTAGACGGTCGGTGCAATGAAGCCCTTTTCTTTAGCCACGCGGACCATGTTTTCAACTTCGTCGGGCAAGAAGTTGGACAAACCGAAGCGCTTGAATTTGCCTTGTTTATGCAGTTCGTCAATAACACTAAGAGTTTCGTCGCATGGCGTTGCACGGTCTGGAGCATGTAAGTAATAGATATCGACCTGAAGGATACGTTAGAGTTCGACGTATGATCATCTTGCGGGAAATCAACCACCTGGCTGGTTTTAAGAAGTTGCAGGCTTGTAGCAATCGATTGCTGAATCTCCTCTCTGCTGGCAGGCTTTTCCACCCAGGCACCCGAAAATTTGGTGCTAATGACAAACTCTTTTGCAGCCTCGCGATAGCCCAGCTTCTCCTCGCTTTTGCCGTAACCACGGGCGCTGTCGAGCTCCCTGACACCCTCCTCTTTCAAAAGTTCGAGCACCTGGGCGTTGCTCTCGTCCCTAGACCAGAGGGAGCCTGTGCAACCGAAAACGATCTTAGCAGGGGCCATCGTGCGCAAGGAAGGTTGAGAGAGTGGCTTGAAAATAATTAACAAATTATGTATTGAGGCCCGACGACTCCGGGCCGGTAGAGCCGTCCAACAGGCACATATATATGTGGTCTTTGGTCCCCTCTGGTCCCACTTTTCCACGCGTTGTCCTACTTTTCCGTGCGTGCATTGTCCTAGCGATCCGGGGTGAGATTCGCTAGGCGGGGATGGAGTCGCGAAAGCCGTGACGACCAAAGACTATTGGAGCCATCCACCCCACGCCCAAGCCGGGGCCATCACACACCCAAGCCATCCCCATCTCACGTCAGTTCTCTAGTCGGCGACGTTCTGCATCGAAGGAAACCAGAGAGTGGCCGGATCGCCGCGGTTGGTTGCCTCCGTCGCCAGCCAGCATGTTCCAGCCCGGGCCAGCCGGGACATTGGGTTCCATCTCGACCGGCGGCCGCTCTGCTGTGAATCGCTGAACTCGTTCCCTCATCCGCGAATCGTGTCGTGAGGGTTGAGGGAACGAGGTCGTAGGCGTTGGGAGTGAGGTATGGGGTGGGGCTGTGCCAGCTTCATGGCCTCGTGCTGGTTTGAGTGCTGATCAGAGCTTTAGTCGCGCAGTGCGCAGTGCAGACGCATTCGGGTATCGACTCCGATCCCACCATCCCGATCTATCATCCGCGAATGGTCTCAACCGACGAACTGATGCCCACTGATTCATTCCATGATGGAACCTTCCTCTTGCGGTACGATCGCCATGTGCTTCTCACAACAGGTACGGTTGCTCACAGGCACGCGGTAGGCTCTGTCATGTAGTAGTAGATGGGTGCGCCCTGATGGACGATGTAACATTTCCAACTGGCCGCAAAGAAAGGCCGAAGCCAATGCTGGGGGACTGCGGGTACTCCATCGGGCAAACTCATTTCGTGCCCAATTCTAGCTAATTCCAGCCATTTCTAGATGTGCGCAATCGTCAATGGAGTCGTCCTAACAAGTCTACCGGCATACCCTTGACTTCCCACCGACTCCTTAACTGGCCGCTACAATCAGCCGCCTCCTTTTGCTGTCAGGCCGACGGCTGTTTGGGCTGTAGTGTCCCTGCCGCGCCTCTCTTCCTTGCCTACCAGCCGTCTGTTGCCCTCGACTGTGCAGCCCTACCGTGTACCTCCTGGCCCACGCCTGCGGCCGCCACACCCTGGCTTCGACACCAGCGACACTCAACCCGAAAGACAAATCAATACATAAAGCGAGGCATAATAGCGATTACGTAGACTTCCATGTTGGATTTACACCAAAATCACATTTTACGTATCAATTAGCCGGGAAATACAGGAAGATTGAGTACAACAGGCCAACAACAAGACCCCCGTGCAATCCTTAGTACCTCAGAGCCTTACATCGGTCAAATACAGATCCACAGCCACTTACACAATATGAAACCCAACCAGGTTGAAAGGTCGGAAGGAGGAACGCACCCCACTGCCCGATGCAGTTCCTTATCTTTCATGGCTTACTTGGAGTGCTCAGCAACCCTCAGACGACACTTTACAGCTGCGCCATCATTATCCGGTGTTCCCGGTGAGCAGGACAAGGCGAAGTGATGATAGTCCCTCGTTGGGTCCACATCCAGGCCTTCGATGGTGTCAAAGCGTTGCATCATACGGACAATGACATAGCCCGCCATCGTCAGGGCAAACTGCTGCCCCAGACAAATCCTCGGTCCGCCGTTGAACGGTAGGTATTTCCATCCGGGCTTAGCCCCCTCCCATCTTTCAGGCCGGAATTCATTAGCATCATCTCCCCACAAGTCCTTGCGGAGGTGCATGACATGAGGGCTGAACATGACGGTCGTCCCCGCGGGAATAAACACTGGTTGATTGCTGTCTGGACCCCCGCCGGTCGGCAGTGTTGTATCGTGAACAGCCATCCGGAGGTTGAACAAGACAACGCTGTGAACACGGAGGGTCTCGTTCATGACATGTTGGAGATAGGAGCAGCTTTTGAGCTTTTTGAATGTGATCGACTCAAGGGTGGAATCAGTGTCTGCGCTGTAAGGGCCGAAATCGTCGAGCACCTCCTTACGGAGCTTTGCCCACACCCGAGGGTCCCGTATCAGGCAGTAAAACACCCAGCTCATCATAGCTGCTGTGGTATTGCGCCCTGCTGCGAGAAGGCTGAGGACTTCCTCGCGGAGTTTGTTGCGGTCGCTTAAGCATTCTGGCTGCCTGCGGAGAGCCTCGAGGTAGTCGTACTTCCTCATGTCCTTTCTCTGAGTTCTCGCGTCCTCAGCAGCATCAATGGCTTTGTCGACGAAGGCGTGCATGATCCCCTTACATTTCTTGACCTCCCGTCTTGCGTATAGCCAGTACAGGCTCTGCAGACGAAGCCGCACATGTAAAATGGACTGGCTTCGCTCGAGCGCCCATCGGAAGTCTTGGTGTTCCTCATCTCCGCGCAGTCGTGCATCTAGAGAGTGCGTGCTTCTCCCCATGAAGAGCTCTGTCGAGCTGTCCATGGTCAAGCAGGGGAATAGGCGTCCGAGGCTGGTTGGTTTCGCCCATCCGTTTTCGTCGACTCCAGGGTTCTCGATGCACTTGAGCAGCATTTGGACATGTGCCTCCAGCAGTGCGAGGTCCGAAACAGTCTCTCTGATGAACATGGGCCGCATGAGCTCTCGTGCTGAATGCCAAGCGGCACCGTCCTTCACGAAGATGCCGCTCCCAGTGACGCTGCGAAAGCTCATACGGCGGTCAGGGGCTATAACGAAGTCGCTAAACTGAGTCGCCAGCAGGGCCTGAACGTTGCGAGGTTCAGCCGTAAAGAAGTGGGTGTAGCCGAGAGCCTTGAACTGGAAGGTATACCGACCGATGACATCGAACGTCTCGCGGAGGTAGTCGGGAGCACGCTGGGCACGGTCGTTGCGAAGAAATGCGAGAACAGTGCCGATTCCCACTGGCAAATTGCTGGCCTGCATGGGCACAGGGCCACAACCAAGCGCCTTGGCTTTGCGAGCATTCCTCAACGGTTGGACGATGAGAGCGTGAATAAGGCGGATTGTAATAATGCCAGCCGCCACGGAAAGGACCAAAAGAAGATTGTTTCGCATCATGTTGTCAAAAGAGCTGAGATACTGAGGTGTTGCCGATTGAGATTTTTGTAGATCGGAGCAAAGAGGGAAGAGAAGTATCTGGGCGAAGCAGAGGGGCTACTAGACACCGCGTAGAAAGCAACGTCAGTAAAGAGGAAGGTAAAAATAGCACCAAGCTTGAACAGCATGAGGTTACAACCTTGGGGAAAACAACGTAAAAGTATCTCCAGCTACGACTGCAACCACGCGCATGCCCGCCAATCGCAGATTCCCCAAACGAACCCGGAGGCCGTTCCGGGGGATGCAGCGTCGTCAGCACTCTCATTAGGAGAGCGTGGTCAGCAGCAGCGGGGGGGGGAGGTCAGCAGCTTGACCTCGGAGGATTCTGCTCAGTAGGGCTGATCGATTGATCGATTGGTCCAGAAAATGCCTCCTCCGTCGACGCCGCGGGGCCAGAGCATCGCCCACGGGGGAACCGTTCGTGAAATCTATCGCACCCCCACGCCAGGCGGTTCCATAACCTCCATTCCTTCCGTCCGTGCTGGATAGGGCTTCCTAAATAGGAAGGTTACTCTGGCATGGATGAGTTGACATGAGGATCACCTTATCTCGATGTCTCGCAGTGAAGTGACTATCAAACTGATCGACACTTGCCGCGGCCGGCGGCGGCGGCATATGGCAACATTCTGCTGCCAATTCTCAGGCCGCCGTCTTCAATTCTACTCGGCTTAGGAGCATACGTGCTCTGTCTACCCAGTCTAGGAGTGTATAAACTCGGAGGCGTGGCCTCATTCATATACGTAGCTCAGGCAACTCAGTAAAATCCATTCTATCTACCTACGTAAACTCTCAGAAGCCGCTATCTCCAACAGCAAGGTGGTGGTCAGCAGCGTGGCACCGGCAGCTTCGTCAGCAGCTTCGTCAGCGGCCGTAAAGTTCCGTCGAGTGGGTCAGCAATTTGTCAGTTGGGCCGATCATGCGATCTAACTGGAAGTACCCCCGATAATGCCGCAGTTTCCGCGTGGTATACGTCGGCGATAGGGCTTAGACTGAAACGTCGCGATGGGGAAAGAGAAGTCGTGCCGAGTCGCCGGATGTTTTATGTTATAAGCTCTATTCCTCATGGCGTTTACCATCAGGACAGGAACATTGAGCTCCCGGTTCTCTCTTTCTTTTTCGTCCCTTGCAGCAAATACCCTCTATTCCAATTATGTCTGTTACCCAATTTAAGCCCGTTGCCATTGTGGGCATGTCTTTGCGTGGCCCGGGGGAAGCATCAGACCCCGAAAAGTTTTGGCACATGCTGGTAGACGGCCGATCAGCCAGGACCGAGATCCCCAAAGACCGTTATAATATTGACGGTTTCTACCACCCAGACCCCGAGCGCTTGGGAAGCCTTCAGGTTCGGTGAGTCGAGGCTACCCCTAAGCCCCTATCCTTTTGAGAATCACGTGATATCGCGCGCATTTCCTGGCGTGAAGTCAACCCTTTGAGGCCGGCTGCCATCATTAATCGTCGTGTGCTTGATATGAACCCCCATGTATAGCTAATCTGACAACGTGCATTAGACATGGACACTTTATGGAAGATTTCAAGGCGTTTGACGCCCCATTCTTCTCCATCACAGCCATGGAGGCCAAAGCCATGGCGCCCACTCATCGTTTGCTCTTAGAAGTAGCGTATGAAGCTTTCGAGAATGGTTAGTAGCACCGAGCAAGACCGCGACCCAGATTAAATCACGACTAACCCCCCAAATCTAGCCGGCATATCCTTGGATCAAGTCAATGGCACCACGACATCATGCTATATGGGTACCTCGGTGGACGAGTTTGCCCATTTCCAAGTCCGTGATGACGTGGGGCCTTCCATGTACTGTGCGTGGCAGCTGAGACTCTGATCCCCGTTATAAAGCTAACGAAAGAGCGAATAGATGCGCCTGGTCGCTCAAATTCGCAAGCGTCCAATAGGATTTCGTGGTTTTTCAATCTCAAAGGACCTTCTATGACCGTTGATACAGCTTGCTCGTCTAGCCTGTCGGCATTTCACCTGGGATGCCAGAGTATCCAATCTGGCGAAACGAAATTAGTATGAACAGAGACATCCCCGCAGACAGTCATGACATTCAAGCTAACCAAACAAACCCCCTAAGAGTGTTGTAGGCGGAGCTAATCTCATCCTCGGCCCGGATATTTCGCTCCTCTATGGAGCGGCGAGAGTCCTCTCTCCAGAGGGCAAGTGCAAAATGTGGGATGCTGGAGCTAATGGATTCGGTCGTGGTGAGGGTCTCGGGGTCGTAGTTCTTAAAGCATTAGATGATGCTCTGAAGGATGGTGACACTATTCGAAGCGTCGTTCTAGCCTCTGTGGCTCAAGAAGACGGGAGGACTCCTGGGATAATGCTGCCCAGCAGCGAGGCCCAGCGAGATATGATCCGCACCGCGTACGAGCTTGCCGGTGTAGATCCGGCAGAAACGGGCTATGCTGAGGCGCACGGAACAGGAACGCAGGCGGGAGATCCCTTGGAAGCCCGAGCCCTTGTGCAGACCATTGGGGAGGTTCCAAATAGGACGGCAGAGCTCTACGTAGGCACCGTCAAGACCAACACCGGACACCTGGAAGGCGCCGCGGGGATTGTCGGCCTGATTAAGGCAGCTCTGGCCACAGAGCGAGGATTGATTCCCCAAAATCTCTGGTAATATCAGGCTCCAATCCCGATAGACCAGAGACATATGCTAACATTCGATGTGTAGGTTCGACAAGCTCAACCCTGAGATCAAGCTCCCCGAATACGTCAGGGTCCCGGTGGAGCTGACGAGATGGCGGACTAAGGGGCCCCGCCGAGCCAGTGTTAACTCCTTCGGATTCGGGGGAGCGAATGCTCACGTCATCATTGAAGACGCAGCCTCCTACCTCTCTCGTCATAACCTCAAAGGAAACCACGCCACAGTTGCCAAACTACTCGTGCCAGGGCTTGTTAATGATCACATCCACGGTTTCTCTGACCGATCGAACGGCTTCTCTGAACATACCAATGATTTCCCCGATCATACCAATGGTTTCTCCGACCATACCAACGGTCTCCCCGAACAGACCAACGGTTTCTCTGACCACACCAATGGTTTCTCCGACAATACCAATGGTTTCTCCGACCATACCAATGGTATCTCTGACCATACCGACGAAACCAACGGTCACCACACAAGTCCCGCGAAGCAACGTCTCTTCCTTCTGTCGTCGCAGGACAAGGATGGAGTCACACGCTATGCAAGGACTCTAGACAGCTACCTCGAGGATCTTCATATTGACAATAGTGATGCAGCTTTCATGGACAATCTTGCCCACACTCTCGCATCAAAGCGCTCCGTTCTCCCTTGGAAGACGTTTGCAGTTGCCTCCAGCCTAGAGCGGCTGCGGCATTCTCTAAGCCAGATGCCCACACCTATTCGTTCGTTTACGGCAAGCATCCCTAGCGTTGCTTTTGTCTTCACCGGTCAGGGGGCTCAGTGGTTCGCCATGGGGAGAAGTCTCTTCGCTTACAAGGTCTTCCGGGAGAGCATGGCGCGCTCCGATGACGTCTTGAAGTCCTTGGGTTGTCCTTGGAGCTTGGAAGAAGAGCTCAACCGATCCGAGGAGGATAGCATTCTCCGCCACGCCGAGTACAGTCTGCCTACCTGCACGGCCTTGCAGATCGCCCTAGTCGACCTCGTAGAGTCGTGGGGTGTCCGTGCTGCTGCTGTCGTCGGTCATTCTTCGGGCGAGATGGCTGCCGCTTACTGTGCCGGTCTCATCAGCCATGAGGCTGCGATGAAGGTTGCCTCTCTACGTGGTCGGGGCTCGGCTAGCATTGTAGAAAGTGTTGGCACTGGTGGCATGCTTGCCGTCAATGCCAGCGCTGAGACAGTGAAGCCATTATTGGAAACGCTCACGCGTGGTAGAGCCGTTGTTGCCTGTTTCAACAGCCCGGGAGCTTGCACCATCTCCGGCGACAAAGCTGCCATCGACGAACTTCAGAGCATCCTACAACAAGAGCAGACCTCGTGCACGCGCCTTCCGGTAGATGTCGCTTACCACTCGTTTCATACAGAAGTCGCCAGCAGGAAGTATGGTGCTGACATCGCCGCCGTTCCACACACTCCACGTCGCGAGACTATCCCGATGTTTTCCTCCGTGACTGGCAAGCTTGTTAAACCCGATCAGATGAAGCCCTCCTACTGGGTTGAAAATTTTGTCAAACCGGTGAACTTTGTTAGCGCGGTACGTTCACTGCTCAGCTACCTCGAAAAGCAAGGGCAACTCCAGGATCGGGGGGCACTGTCAGGCGTTCTGCTGGAAGTAGGCCCACATTCCGCATTGCGAACCTACTTGCTTGACATCTTAGGCGCCTCCAGCGACCCCAGGCGTTTCTCATACATTACCATCCTTAGGAGAAAGCATGACGCTATGGAGACTTCCCTCCTGGCGATGGGACAGCTTTGGGCCAGGGGATGCCCTGTGCGAATCGACCGACTTAACCGAACCACATCTTCAAAGATGCTGGTTGACTTGCCACCATATGCCTGGAACCACTCATTGACATTCTGGGAAGAATCGCATTTGAGCCGTGCCTATCATCAGCGGAGCAAGCCGCGGACCGATCTCCTAGGCGCTCGAGTCACCAGTGCTCCTGATCCAACGTGGCGCAATTTTCTGAGGTGTAGAGAAAGCCCCTGGATTCGAGAGCACCGGGTCCACGGCAACATCCTGTACCCAGCCGCTGGCATGATTGTCATGGCCATCGAGGCAGTCACGCAGGCAGCAGACCCTCATGAGGTCATCCATAGCTATGAGTTGCGAGATGTGTCCATTGTCACGGCGCTTCTCGTCCCCGACACAGACGACGGCGTCGAGGTGTTTCTCCAACTCCACCCTCGGCGAATTAGTACCAAGAGTGCTCCGTCGTCGACTCTAAACGAATTTGTTATCTCGTCTTGGTCAGAAGACGCCGAGATGTGGACCACCCATGCTCGCGGTCTGATATCTGCGACATATGAATCAGCCTTGTCTCCCGCCATGCAACGAGAGCTTGCATTGGAGAAGGAGGAACACAAAACAACCTTCATAGGTACCAAGGATAAGTGTCGAAATCCCGTCGGGGGTTCCCTCTACAGCAAGCTTGAAGACATCGGCATGCATTACGGACCGACTTTCAGAAACCTCAATCAAATATTCACTTCCACTAGGACCAGTTACGGTACCTTCGGTGTCCCCAACACCAAGGCTACAATGCCTCATGGATTCGAGTATCCGTGTGTCGTCCATCCAATAACACTAGACTCGGCCCTTCATTTGATCTTTCCCTCCATCAGCAGTGGAGACGTCTCCCTAACCGAGGCTATCGTACCTACTTCCGTCGAAAGAATCGCCATCACCAACAAGCCCACCAGCGCTCAAGAAACATTGCATGGCATCTCAACTTCCGAGAAGTCGAGCTACACCTCTTGGGTGTCCTCTATTACCGTCATGGACGAAAGCCAATCAGAACCCCTCATTGTGATAGAAGGATTGCGTCTCTCCCCCACAGGCGCAGAATCGAGCAAAACGCCGAGGGCGTCTTGCTTTGAAGAGGTATGGTGCGAAGATGTCGATCTTCTCGAGCCTAGCCGTATCAAAGAATTGGTCTACCAGAGGACCATCCAGAATGAGGACGAGAATGAGACGCAGGTGCTTGACCGTTTGGAATACCTCTGCCTTGTCTACATCTATCGGGCTCTCCGCTGGCTCAAGGTCGAGGGCAGAGACCCTATTCCCACCTCTGGATTCCTTGCACTCTATCTCCAATGGATGCAGAGCATTATCAAGGATTTCGCTCCGTTGACCAGAGAAATGGAGGAGAGCTCGGCAGAGCTAGAGGTTGCCAGGGAATCCGTCGCCCACTCAAAGAGCGGTGACATTGCAGCCCAGATGATTGGGCGAATCGGCCAGAATCTGGCCGATATCTTCTCCCACAAGGTTGAGCCCCTCCAACTCATGACTGAGGGTGGCCTCCTGTACGAGTTCTATCGCCATGCCATCGGACCGAGCTACAACGGAAATGTGGCTCAGTATGTCGGCCTTGTTGCCGACAAAAAGCCTGGACTGAGTATCCTCGAGATTGGGGCAGGCACAGGAGGCACTACGTTCTATATCCTCGAACGTCTTCGCTGCGAAGGTGGAGAGTCCAAGGCCTCCCGTTACGTCTTCACAGACATTTCCCCAGGCTTCCTCAGCACTGCTCAGGAACGCTTCTCTCGAGACAGCTCCATCATGGAGTTTTCTACGTTGAACATTGAGAAGGACCCAATGCAACAGGGTTTCCAGCCGGAGAGTTTTGACATTATCGTGGCCTCTAACGTTTTGCACGCCACAAAGAGCATTCAGGAGACGTTATCTCACTGCCGAACCCTTTTGAAGCCCGGCGGAAAGCTTGTGCTCGCGGAAGTCACAATAAAACGCATATTCATTGGCTTCATATATGGTACGCTACCGGGCTGGTGGCTAGGCGAGAATGACAACCGGAAGGGTGGCCCTCTTCTCAACGTGGCAGAATGGGATGCCGCACTGAGGAAGGCCGAGTTCGCGGGAGTGGACTTGGACGCTCGCGGAGACGGCGAGGCGTCTCAGGAGCCAATTTCCCTTATTGTTTCGACAAGGCCGCTCATGTCTCAGCCGCCAGCGGCGACACGATTTGCCATCATCAACTCCGGTACACCTGCTTCCAACCAATTGTGTGAAGCGCTCCGCGCCTTGATCTCGTCCGCAGGCTTAGAGGCTTCTGTTCTAGATTGGCATGCGGCGACAAGCCGTGATGTCAAGGGCAAATACTGCCTGTCATTCGCTGAATGGGAACATCCAATCCTCGCCCATCTGTCCGATGAGAACTGGGAGATCTTGCGGCAGATCGTCCTTGATTCCAGCGGCACACTCTGGATCACAGGCGGTGCGAGCATGGAGACTTCGAAACCACTGAATTCTCTTATGTTTGGGCTCTCTCGAGCAATACGTAATGAAAACCCCAGTCTTCTACTCGCCACTCTCGATATCGATTCGCCCGAGTCCCTCAATGTAGAGGAAGCTGCCTCCGCCATTCTCCGGGTCGCGATATACCACAGTCGAGGAAACAGTATGGATACCGAGTACGCTTTGCGAGGCGCAACTGTATCCGTGCCTCGAATTCAGCGATCCCCCAATATGGATGTCTCCCTGCGCATCCACGAAGGACAAGGCGAGCCGGAACCGGTCTGGTTTGACGGATGCCAACGGCCTCTCAAACTTTCCATCAAGACGCCCGGTCTGCTCGACACCTTCCGTTGGATTGAAGACGAGACGCACTACAAGCCACTTCCCAATGACTGGATTGAGATCCGCGTCAAATCAGT
The DNA here is from genome assembly GCA_021527025.2 of Geoglossum cookeanum. Classification (NCBI taxonomy): domain Eukaryota; kingdom Fungi; phylum Ascomycota; class Geoglossomycetes; order Geoglossales; family Geoglossaceae; genus Geoglossum; species Geoglossum cookeanum. The sequence continues at coordinate 21,728 of JAJDFF020000345.1, read as the reverse complement.
TGGGCTAAACTTCAAGGATGTGCTTATCGCCATGGGTAACATCAATCAAGAGAAGCTCGGATTGGATGTCTCTGGTGTTGTCAGTCGCGTTGGATCGGCGGTATCTCAACTTAAGCCAGGCGATCGCGTTATGGCGGCAACCACGGATGCTTTCGCTACCTTCGTTCGTTTCCCTGGCAAACTTGGTTCTCCCATACCCGACGAAATGAGCTTCGACGAGGCAGCCTCAATGCCCGTGGTGTATCTCACCGCCTATCATTCATTGATCACCACCGCGAACCTGACCCGAGGCGAGTCAATTCTTGTTCACGCAGCAGCAGGCGGTGTCGGCCAAGCTGCTATTACCATCGCGAAGCAGATTGGTGCCGAGATCTTCGCAACTGTGGGGTCCGAGGAAAAGAGGAAATTACTCATGAATGAGTACAACATCTCCGAAGACCATATCTTCAGCAGCAGGGACACCAGCTTCTCCAAGGGCATCATGCGTATGACTAAGGGACGCGGTGTCGATGTGGTCCTCAATTCCCTCGCAGGGGAGGCTCTTCGTATGTCATGGCACTGTCTTGCCGAGTGGGGCCGCTTCTTGGAAATCGGTAATACGGACATACTGGCCAACACTGGTCTAGACATGAAGGTGAGTACAAGGAACCCCTTGGAGAGGCGCTTCATCGTGTCTAGGTACATCCCAGGCACGTTCGACCCAGTCACTAACGTCCGCCCCTGTAGCCCTTCCTTGACAACAAGAGTTATTTCGGCATCAACCTATCCGACTTCATGAACAACCCAACGCCTCGCGTCGTCGGTCTTTGGAACTCGGCAGCCAGTCTTATGTATACTGGAGCGGTCCGAGCTCCCACTCCCATCCAGGTCTTTGAGCTCGCCGAGGTGGAAAAGGCATTCCGATATATGCAGACCGGCAAGCACATGGGAAAAGTCGTAGTCCACGTCGGTGATAACGACATAGTGCCGGCCGTTCCGCGTACCCCTAAAGTCGGCATTCAACGTGAAGCCACATATGTGATAGCTGGCCTTGGTGGACTCTGTCGAGAGATTGGCCGATGGCTGGCCGAGAATGGCGCCCAGCACCTGGTCCTCCTCTCCCGATCTGCGGCTAGCAGCTCTGGCAATATTGAGTACGCAACGCAGTTGCGCAAAACCTACGGGGTCAATGTCCTGGCACATGACTGCGACGTGAGCGATCGACAAGCACTGCAATCTGTGCTGGAGCAGTGTGCAGAACTACCCCCTATCCGAGGATGTGTCACTGGTGCTATGGCTCTGCATGTGAGTTACCCCCAGCCCATACTTCAGGACGGCCACTGAGCTCTGGCTAATGCGACGCCGGCAGGATGCCCCTTTTTCCAGACTGACAGCCACCCAAGTACGGACGGCCGTCTGGCCAAAAGTCCACGGTACCGTGAACCTGCACGAACTCCTTCCTAAGGATCTCGACTTCTTCGCTATGCTTAGTTCGCTAGCAGGTGTCATCGGAAATCGAGAGCAAGGTAATTATGGGTGCGGGAAGTAAGTATTGCCAGCGGGTATAAAAAAGTCCGTCACTAACGTTCGTGGCCAGCATCTTCCAAGACAGATTCGCGGCCTTCCGGCGCTCGCAAGGCCTCCGTGCCATGACGATAGACGTCAGCTACCTAACGAGCGTAGGCTTCGTCGCCGATCACTACGAATATGTCGACTATTTCAAGGCTATGGGCCTAAAGTCCATGCAGAACCGCGATTTGCACAGCCTCCTCTCCATTGCCATGCAGGGCACAGCCACTCACCCCGCCCAGGTCATGTGCGGCTTACCGTTCAACGAGCACGACGAGCGCCGGTACTGGATCCATGACGACCGTTTCGCGGCCCTGCGGAACTGTTCTCGCGAGACCGGGCCCAGTGCTGGGTCCGCCATCTCCCTGAGCGAGGAGCTGCGTCGATGCACAGACATGGCCGCCGCTGTGAACACCGTCGCGGCGGCGCTGGTGCAGCGACTAGCCCGGTTGATGATGATGTCCGAAGAAGATATCGATGCCGGCAGACCGCTCAACGCCTACGGTGTCGACAGTTTGGTGGCGGTGGAGGTGCGCAACTGGATTACTCGTGAGATGGCGGTTGAGGTCAGCGTTTTCGAGGTCATGGCCAATGTGCCTATGCGCCGGCTAGCTTCGGACTTGGCGGGAAAGACGAAGCTGTTTCAAAGCGCAGGGGGCTTGTGAGATCTCAAGGGGCTCTCGAGATCAGAAGGTGACAGTTTTAGCGTTTTCCCACTCTGTATTCCTTCAGAGGAAGTCTTGATTTTTTTTTTTTTTGACGTGACACATGACCTGTCTCTTTGCCCTAATCAGCCAGATAGTAAATGAGAAGAGAGGTTTCCCAACTCCACTAGCCAAGACCCCCATCATCCTAACCTCTAGATACACGGAGCTGAGAGGTCTCTATATAGACCTCTCATGAAAGGAACGTCGTGTCGCAGCTATGCTGCTAGCGTAGTCACATAGCATAAAGAATATAAAGGAACCCAATCTACCATCTTGCCAGCTGATCTGGCATAAGGGCGTGACGTTCGCGTGCCAATGCTTCCGCGGATATGGTTCTTTCGACATAAGATGTCTGCTCGCAGGACTCCACTAATTCCCCTGGGGGGGCCTCGACCCAGTTGTTAGATGAGTGGGGGAAGCTCGAAAACCTGCAGCCACCATCGGCGATTTATTCGTGCCCAGCATCCAGGCCTCTACATCAGCAGTGACACCGTAACTTCCAGGATTCTGGTGCAGTCAGGACATCGGTGCTCGCAGATTTACTCATCTCTTCATGGGGGAGAAGAGAGGGAGAGAAGAGAGGAGGAGGAGAAGCCGACGGGGAGCCATTGGCTTGTACTCCCCAGCGAAGTAAACCATGCCTTCCCGACCGGGCAGTTGTGGACTCGATAACGCCTTGAAGCGGGAACGGCAACACCCACAATAGCAGGCCCCGCCACTACTAGTGGTGCCAGTGGTACGTGTGGGGGTGGCCAATCTTTCTCTGCGATTTTAATTTTCCTTTGTATTTCGGTGCTGTGGCGGCACACGAGACTTCAATCTACTCTTATGCCCAGCAGTGACCCACGTCGTGACCGCGAAGTGCAGGGGCTTCCCAGATCAGAGAGGGCAGTTTGGGCGTTTTCCCACGCGGTGGTCATCCTGGAGAGACTCTGACTTTATTTTTTTTAATTTAAATTTTTTCGTAAAATAGCACATGACCCGCCATTTTGCCCGAGACATTACGATCTTTTGTAGATAACCCACTAGAATTATGATCTAGTGCCGATGCAACCTCAGCTACGAGACTGGCCGAGACTGACCCAGACTGGCCGACCGAGAGAGCCAGAAACAGCTACCTTTAGCTCAAGTGCACAGGCGGCAATGGCGACTATTGAGAGCCAGATGGGCAGGTTACGTCAGAAAACACGATAGGCTTTTCTCGCACCCAAAACTAAAGTTTTGGACGCCATTTGCTATTCAATGGCCACCACGGCCGGCATGGGAACGGGGTCTTGGACGCGATCGTGGGCCACATAGCCTGTGCCGTTGCTGAACTTAGACCGACAGTCGCTTGGCGGTGTTTGGCTCGCTGAACAGTATGGCATGCCACGCCTCCTCCAGCGCGACTCTCAAACCTTCTCCCACTCCTCGGCCCCCACGAACAGTCATTCCTCAAGACGGACAAAACCTTACTCGGTATAGAGATGGATAGGGAACAACGCTGGGCAATGTCGCCAATCCTGTGGCCCTTGGCCATCAAACTCCGCGTCTCGGACTGTATGCTTCGCAGCTGATTCAGCACCAATTCCATGGAAAGGCGTCAGCGCGAGAGGCGAGAGCGTATGCCCGCACGGCTGGAAGTAATGCTGAATAGCCGTGGATATGGGCATTGGTCTGTCAGCAGAACCCGCCACCAATCGGTGAAGTCTCGTAGGCGGTTAGGCCTAGGATTAGCGGGAGTAAAAACTGTAATCTGTTTTTTATCCGGTTAGTATTGGACCTTCCGCCACTAGGAGTCAACGAAGATGGCTAAAGTGGAACATAGCGGACATCCCCTGCAGCCAAACCCGCTATGATTGATCGACGCAGCCGACAAGACAGGGACAGGGACGGCCATCGAGCTACTCAAGGGTGCGTATAGGAAGATAGCGTGCTTAACGGAAGTGCGGTAGAGTGACTGGCATCGCTGTCGCCAAGTACCTTTGGAATCTGAGGATATTCGCCAGTAGGTCTCAGCGTCATCGGGTGTTCGATGATGCTGGCACTGCCCTCACGGCAGAGGAGGCAACAGTTATGGCCACCACCAATGCTCGTTCGCAACGCAAACAGTTAAGAGTAGTAGGTGTAGGACGAGTCAACCGCCTAGTCGAGGACGGGCTAGGCGGCGCACCGGTTCGGGCGATATCCAGTTCATCTACAGGGTGGGCCGTGCTTTTCCAACTGACACCCTCGGACCCATTGGTATATAGCTAGACTCCCCCACCGGTCTATCGCTGGATTCAACGATCGAATCTCACTTTAACGCCGTCCAAGTCAGCAACACGCACCTTAGTCCAATGGTTGCAATATTCAATAACGTCGCGACGTTACTCGCGGCTCTGCCCCAGACGCAGACGAATGGGGATTCGAAGCTGGGAACGAGCGACGCACCACAGCTGGGGGATTATATGGGGAACTGGGGTGGGGCAGTACCGTGGGGGGATAGGACTGTGGGTAATTCGAATCAGTATAGGGATACGCCTAATACCGGTGAGACAGCCGTCAATGATACCCAAGCCTTAGTGTAGAGGTAACATTAGCTGACTAATATCCCATGAACCTTCAGGGCAACTAAGACGCTATTCATTCACTGTCGGCTATGCGAAGCTTTCTCCAGACGGTGTGGAGAGGGATATGATCGTGATTAATGGCGTGTTTCCCGGGTGGGTTCTCACTTTTCCCCTCAAGCTGCCGATATCAATGTAAGGAAAGCTGACCTCTCGTCCCTCTTTCTAGACCCACTATCGAGGCCAACTGGGGCGATTGGATCGAGGTCACTGTGAAAAACGACCTCGATGAGGGGACTGCGCTTCACTGGTAAGATCACCGAGATCATAGTAAATTAATTATTGATGACGTCCTGCGACAGGCACGGCCTCCTACAGAGAACAACCCCCTGGGCCGACGGTGTGCCAGGCGTCACACAATGTCCGATCGCTCCCGGTGCGACATATGTATACAAGTTTCAGGCTGATCTATATGGGACATCATGGTGGCATGGCCACTATAGCGGGCAGTACTCAGCTGGAGCTTTTGGCCCCATGATTATACACGGTCCCAAACAGTAAGCCCCCCGGTCAGGAGGGGTTCCGAGAATTGGACTCTTTCCAAATGCCTACCATTGAGGCACTGAATAGACTCGTGTTGACAAAAACTAGGTTCGCTAGCGACATCGACCTCGGACCCATCCTATTGAACGACTGGTATCACCGGTAAGTCTTGTACACCCGTCCTGTCCACTGTTAAATATGCCCTGCTGACAGCTAATTGTAGAGATTACATATCGATCGTGAAGGATATTGTAGGCCCTGATATCAGCAAGATATTACCCGCAGCCCAGCCCGAAAACGCACTCATCAATGGCAAAAACGACTTCAACTGCGCGTATGCCGAGCCCTACCAGAAATGTGTCGAAAACGCTGGGTTAAGCCACTTCTATTTCAAGGAGGGCTGCACGCATATGCTGCGGCTTATCAATTCGGGTGCAGACGCGTAGGCAGCTACAAACTCCTTATAATGAGGTTAAGCCACCGATCGCTAATATATACAGCGTCATGTACTTTTCTATTGACGAACACGAAATGGAAGTAACGGCCATTGATTTCGTTCCGATCCAACCATACAAGACTAATGTCGTCTCTCTGGGAGTAGGTCAATCCGACTCGAGACCGCCCCCTTGTTTTTCATTGGCCCTAGGGAAGGACAAGATAGCTAACCTGATGCCCTACGAAAATAGGTTGGGCAACGCATGGACGTTGTTGTGAAAGCCGATGGCAAACGGCGTAACACGTACTGGATGCGCTCCCAGATTGCCCTTGGGGAAGGCTGTACTGGCGTTCGCCACCGCGACAGCTCCCAAGCCCTTGCCGTAGTGTTCTATGACGACGCCCCGGCTGCTGCAATCCCTACAAGCACCCCTTACACCTACCCCGACCCCTGCCTCGATGCACCCATTAGTCAAAGCGAGCCCGTCTTCAAACTCACCCCCGACCCCAAACCCGCGACGACATTCGAGATTAACATTGGCCTTCGCCAGAAATACGAAGGTGGTTTGGAGTGGACCATGAATGACAGCAGTTTTAGGGTTAATTTTAGCGATCCAGCGCTTCTGGCAGCGCATAACGGACGGCTGAAATTCCCAGAAGAATGGAATCTTTATAATACGAATGACAGCAGGTCAACGAGGTTTGTGATTATCAACAATACGCCGTCCTCGCATCCAATGCATATACATGGTGAGCCGCATCCCATTTATCTTCTCCGTAGTTGCCTATCGCTAACATTCCCAGGCCACAACTTCTTTGTCCTTGCCACGGGCACCAACCAACCCTGGGACGGTAAGATCTCTCGCCCCGATAACCCCACCCGACGAGACACGCAGATTGTAGGACCCTTCGGCTACATAGTCGTACAAATCGAAGCAGACAATCCCGGCGTATGGGGCTTCCACTGTCACGTTGCCTGGCACGTATCCGCAGGCATGTACATCCAGGTTCTAGAACAGAGGAGCGCGGTTATGTCGAATCTGGAGATCCCGATTAGGTTTAGAGAGACCTGCGACCCGTGGGATGAGTGGACAAAGACGCATGAAGTGGAACAAATTGACTCGGGCTTGAGGATGATGCATATCAAGGAGAGGAGTGAGTACTATGACGCGCTGGTTAAGGCCTAGGGGAAGATGCGTCTATTTTCGAGGGGTTTTTGAGGCTGGAAGTTTCGGAGGGTCCGTTGCAACGAGATAACTTTTTCCTTTGCCGCCAGGAGCAGTTTCAAAATGTCGTCACCACCATTGGCTACAAGCCGTTGTTTTCCGCGGCTGTAGAATACATTCATAGTCAGGGCAACGCCCACCTCTCCTTGGAGTCTGCTAGTATAACTTAGAATATCGCGCATGCTAGTTACATGCTTCTAAAATCTCGCGCTTCAGTTAGTTAGCCTAATATCTATTCCACGCAATTCTCTCCCTTGTTCGTTGCTCCGTGCACTGTACATGTATATGTACGGACTAACCATGCGGGTAATAGAGACTATGACGCGACGCATCGAGCACAACAAGTAGACCCCAGAAGGAGCGCTCATCCTCATCCCTCATATCTATTCTACACTCTTTCCCCCAGTATTAAAACATAACGACAGTAGTCTGAGCAACTCGAGGAGACTTTACACCTTCCGCAAGGTAATAAATTCCCCTCTGGGGTAATGAATGGGGAGTAATGTCTGTCTGTAGGGAGTATGTATCTAGAACTTAAATGCCATTGGATGGTCTGGCGTTGGAAAGCGGTCTGGTTGTGTCCCGATTATATTGCGACGTTGGTTGAAGGCTGGTTCTCGTCCGCAGTGATGTCCGGTCTTCGAAACCAGATCAGATCTAAAAGTTCTAAACAAACGGAAATTTCGCTGCCATCATCCAGTCATCTGTATGTATGCTAGACTCCAGCCATGTTAACTGACCACACTCCCAATATGCCCTCCCATGAAGCCAGTGCTGTGTGGGTGCAGGAGATTCCGGAGTTTTGGAGTGCTGGGGCAAACGCGCTGGAAGATCGTTCTTTGCCATCCTCCGCCTGACCAATTCGATTCTTGGGCGTTCGGTCCGCCGACTAATCATACAATTGGCCTTCACCGGACTCTGCTTGCCGCCCGCATCTGAAATTGACAACCCAACTTCGCTTGCAATCGACAACCCTCCGGAACTAATCACCTTCGCTCTCTACACCGCAGCTTCCTACCGTTTGACGCGCCCAAAGACAAAGGATATTGTTGGACGGGTGTTAACCCTTAGTGGCATGACATCATCGACTCCACGTAGCACTAGCGTGTGACTGTGTACTAGACGCACACATACACTTCATCTTGTATTCTTAGTTCTCAATCAATGATCATCGAACCCACACACGTTCCACAGATATGGAAGTGCAGAGTGGGAACTTGATGGGACACCAGGAGTAATCAGGTCCGCCCAGAGGAGTCGGATAGGACGAGAGAACGCAAAAGACCCCAAGGATTCTTCGACTGAGGCACTACCGCGGAGTGGCCTCAGGCGGACTCTTTTTATTAAATGAGAGCTAGAGCAATAAATTTACTACAACTTTATGAGCTACGGCAGCCCAAGCCGCTGACCATTCACTTCAGGAAAGGTTGAGAACCTACCTAGGATAGCAAAGTTTTACCAGCAATTCAGATATTTTTCAAAACCTACTTCTGAGCATTCAGCGGATGTCATCTTTTAGTCATATTCTCTTCTATGAGAATTGGCTATTTTCTAGCTCTCCAATTATAAATTCTATGCTTTATAAATATTCTTTTAATCATAGACTTGCTGCTTTACATCTCGCATGCCCTCTGAACTATTGGATATAAATCTTTCAAGTTTTTTTATATATGACACAGTAGATTACAGTTATTGGCATCAGTATAGAATTTAGGTGTACTGATTCTATTGAACATACTGTAGAACATGGGAGCGTTGAGTGGTGTAAAACAACAAGTAGGCTGCAAACACGCATTGCATGTATTTAAGGGCACTTGCCCACCAGGAAGAATAGACAAGAACTTGAACCAGTTTCAACAGATTCAAATCTGAGACTAGTCTTCATTGCGCAGGTTTGCAAATTTGAGGATACTTCATAGGGTTCCACAAGAGTAATCAAGAGCAACTTCAATTTTAATTGATTTAGCATTTTTAAAATTGATGCCAATCGCTATACCTCGTTGGTATGGTATTAACTCATGGTTGAACTGGCCCAGAGGAATGCGATGTGGAGGCATTGTGCAATGTAGAAGGTAGGATAGAGTGGGATGCTGTCACGGTGTTAAGACATCATAACACTACACCACCACGATTAACATGGCAAGATAAGAACATATGTATATAAATTGACTCTTTCCTACTTCCTAAAGAATACAAGACATCTTCTCTCTTCCAATCCCGACAGATGCGCTCAGACTTGTGACGCGCAGCTGTAAGTGTAGCTGCACTTATCTAGGGGGTGTGGCCGCACCATTTTAGGGTGTCGGGATACTGTGGAGAGTATCGGGGCCGGTGGGTAGTGTGCTCAATGCTCTCGTTCGTGTGCCTACATGCTACGGAAAAACGAGCGGCAGCGAGGTAGGAAAGCTACCCGCGCCAAGAATTCTAGCTAGTCGCCCGCAGAATCTGCCTCCGAGAACCATCGAACAATTACCTACCCCCCGCCGCAACAGGAGACGCGACGACCATCTGCAAAAGCCCGACACTATCGTGCACGCCCAACGAAAGCCAACATCAGCCGCCCTTCGTAGGCAGGTGGGCCTTGCTCAGACATGTGAACATGTCCACCACTCCTTCGATTCGCTTGATGAGCCCACCTTGTGTGACTCGAGAGCGGGGTAATATGGAGTGCACTATCTGCTGTGCCCGAGAGATCTGCTTCGGCTTGGGAAAGCTCTCTTCTCACATATCCACACGCACATATCTCTCTCCGCTATGTCCCACGGGGACTCCAGAGCAAGTAGGCTTGCCAGATACTTCCACGACGTGCTGTCAGGGAAGAGATCCCTCTCAACCTCCAAGGATGGTGAACGCTTCATCGAAGCCGTGTGCTCGCAGCCAGACCAGCCAGCATGCCTCCAAAAGCTAGTATCTCACGCCCCCGGTCTATCATCTATACAGGGCTGCCTATGGTTCGACACCTCGCCAACCTTCTTAAACGGACCAACGACCGCGCTGCTCAAATACCTCCAAGACCCCCGATTGAGAGGGATATGTGGAGGATACTTCCTTCAGCAAGTTATCCTCCGAATCGTGGATCCACCTATATTCTGGGACTCATTTGTGCGGGCATACAAATGCGACGACCTCGAGGGACAAGCACAGCAAGCCTTCGGCTGGCTTCTGCTAGAGCTCATATCACTTCCCGACATGAAGCACGTGGCCTACATTGGCATCGCACAAGACCCGACCATACAACAGCGCCTCCTCAGTTCCACCGAGTTCGAAACTAGGGCCGTAGGTGAGAGGATCAAACACGTCGTAGCGACTCTCACTTCGCCGGTCACTCCCGATGGAGAGTGGGGTCCTGGCGGCCGTCACGATAACGACAAAGAGGACTTCCGACTGATATCCATCCACCCTACGGCGGACGAGCTCACATCTTCGCAGCCGGCATTCCTTCGCGTCCTCAAAGCAGTTGAAAATCACGAGCCTAAAGATGCCCGCCCTGCGGTCCATCTCGATAACCAATTCCGTCTTCTCCGTGAAGACATGCTGGGTGAGATACGCGAGGAATTGCATATCGCTCTAGGTCGCAAGAAGGGTCGTCATCGCGGAATTGTCATCGATGAACTAGTCCCCATCGGAGCTGACTTCGGAGCTTCCGGAAACTCGAGGCAGCCTTGGGGGCTGAAGCTTGAGTGTAAAACTGACTTCAACAAGTTATTCAAAACTAAGGTCGACCCTAAAATGCGCAAGAATCACCTCACGGCAAACCCCAACACGTTCAAGCATCAGTCTCTTGCCTGTCTAATTGTCGATGGGGATGTCGTGGCCTTCCCAACTATTATCAGAAATGAAGACCTCCTAATTAAAACTCCTCCCATCGTCGTCGTGCAGCTCACTGGCGAAGCAAGCACTCACAAAGCTCTACTACGATTAAAGACGGGGAAAATTGCCAAGCTCGTGCAAATTGATACCGCCGTTTTCTCGTACGAGCCAGTTCTCCGGAGGCTACAGGATATTAAAGAGCTGTCGCTAGCTAACGAGCTACTTTTATGGGATCCGTCGCACCCCACAACAAAGCCCCCATCCATACCAACCCATATCGTTGCATCACTGGAGCGTGATCCCCAAAAAGATCTCCAACAGTTACTTAACACCCCCAAGCCAATCACTCTGGACGCCTCCCAGGGTGCATCTCTGCTAATGAGCCTCACGCAGAGCGTCAGTCTCATCCAAGGGCCGCCAGGTGAGAATCCAAACCGCCCAATTGAATCCCCATTAACCATTCAACAGGGACTGGGAAAAGCTTTATTGGAGCTTTGACCGCCAAGGCCCTCCACGACCACACCTCTCAGATAATACTTGTAGTGTGCTACACGAACCATGCACTCGACCAATTCCTTGTGAGAATACCCCCGGATAAGCCCTGGACAGGTACTCACCACACTGACCGACACAACAGGAGGATCTTCTCGACATTGGTATTCCTCAGCAAAGCATGGTCCGGCTCGGGGGCAAGTCGACTACGCGCACGAAAACCCTTGGCCTCCGTGGGCAACCAAGTAACTTCAGAATGAACAGAGACAACTGGATTATGATCGACAAACTCAAATTTGACGCCTCTCGGCTTGCAGGCCGTTTATCTAATGCATTTAATGACTACCTGACTGCCGCGGTTCGTGACCAAGACCTTATGGAACATCTCGAGTTCGACGACTCGGACTTCTATGACGCATTCGTGATCCCAGAGTCAAGTGATGGGGTGACCCTAGTCGGCCGGAAAGGCAAGGCGGTGAACAAGTTCTACCTACTGAATCAATGGAGGTTAGGCAAGGGTCCAGGCATCTTTCAAAAAGGCTTGCACAGTATCTGGGAAATGTCGCCCCAAGCGCGAAACACAGCCCTTGAGAGATGGAAAGCGGAAATACTCAAGGAGAAAACTTCCCAGGTCTGCAAGATTGCCGAAGAATACAATAAGTGCATCAGCAGGATCGACTCGATCTTCAACCAGAAGGATGCCCACATCCTTTCTTCGAAGCGAATTATCGCATGTACCACAACTGGAGCAGCAAAGTATGTGAAGGAAATCCAATCAGCATCGCCAGGCGTCCTCCTCGTAGAGGAGGCTGGGGAAATTTTAGAAAGTCATATCCTTACGGCCCTCGGATCTGAGACCAAACAGCTGATCCTTATTGGGGACCATCAACAGCTCAGACCTAAATACGCCAATTACTCCCTTAGCGTCGAGAAAGGTGAGGGATTCGATTTTAATAGGAGTCTGTTCGAACGACTGGTCCTAAAGGGTTTCCCGCATCAGACCCTTAATGCGCAGCACAGGATGCGGCCTGAAATCTCCTCACTAGTCAGACAATTGACGTACCCAGAATTGACCGACGCGCCATCGACTAAAGGCCGTCCTGATCTCCGAGGATTTCAAGGCAACGTCATCTTCGTCAACCACAACCATCCCGAAGACGACAATGCTCTATTAAACCAGAACGACCCTAGAGGCTCATCTAAGCAAAATACGTTCGAAGCGAAGATGATTTTGAATTGTGTTCGGTACCTCTCGCAGAACGGATATGGCTCGGAAGAAATAGTCGTCTTGACGCCCTACCTAGCTCAACTTCACTTACTCAGAAACATCCTCAGGAAGGAAAATGACCCAATTCTGAACGACCTCGATTCTTACGAACTAATTCGTGCTGGACTTATTCCTGCCGCAGTGGCGCAAATATCCAAGCGTCCACTACGCATCTCTTCCATTGGTGAGAAGCAATTCTTCATTCGTTCTCGACGAGTTGGACGCTAGTTGTATCAATACAGTTGAGTCGCGCTACAAGAATATGGTTGGGGTAATGGACCCCATTCCTATAGCGCGATTATTCTTATAACGCGAGATTCTTGTAACGCGACTCGACTGTACTAGTAGACGAGCTGGACCCCCAAAGCTACTCAGCTCTATAGCCCCAATAGTAGAGGCACATATAGCGCTAACTTTCTCCAAACACAGACAACTACCAGGGAGAAGAATGTAAAATCGTACTAGTTAGCATGACTAGGAGCAACACCTCTCGCGACATTGGATTCATGTCTTCTCCTGAGCGCTTGAATGTTCTGTTATCCCGTGCCCGCGATTCCGTCATCATGATTGGGAATGCCGAGACTTTCCTCAACGCCCGCAACGGCAAGGAGATTTGGACTAAATTCCTCAACCTCCTAAAACTCGGTGGGCAAATCCACGACGGGCTTCCTGTCAGATGTGAGAGGCACAAAGATCGAACGTCAATAGTACGCCGACCCGAAGATTTTGCTGAGACATGTCCCGACGGCGGATGTATGGAACCCTGGTAAGCAATACCCAATAATTAGTGATTCCGGCCAAGCTCATTGGAGTCAACCACGTAGTGGGACAATCCTCAGCTGCGGTGTCCACTCATGTCCTCAACGCTGTCACCAGTTATCCAACCATTCGAAAACGCCATGCCACCAGGTGATGGAATCGAAATGCTCTGAAGGGCACATTCAAAGGTGGAAGTGCCACCAGAACAGTCCCGTTTCATGCCGCAAATGCGAACGTGATGCCCGAGAAAAGGAGAGAAAGAAGCAAGAGGCATTCAGACTCCAACAGGAGGAAGACCTACGGCAGCGTGAGCACGCAAAGGCAATGGCACTCCTGGATGATATGATAAACCTCGAGAGACAAAAGATAAAGGATGCTCAGTCCCAACGGGAGAGGGAGTTGGCTATCCAACAGAAGAAAAAAGACCTAGAAGATGCTGCAGCTATGACTTCACGCATGCTGTCACATCCTCCCCCAGTTCAGAGTCCGCCTGAGATCACTCCGCGTGCGGCAGACCCACCTAACGTACCAAAGCCACAGCGACCCCCAAGCGCTCTCGTGAAAGCTCCAGAAAGTCACAGTCCCGCAACCCCCCAAACGTCTCCTTCCGAGAAAGAGTGGCAACGTCAGAAGAGTGTCGATAATGCGAGCAATGACGCCATCGACTCGATTATGGATATGACAGGCTTGGAGGAAGTCAAATCACAAGTGCTCCGAATCAAAGCCCAAATTGATACCAGTCTACGGCAGAACACGGACTTGAAAGACCAGAGGTTCCACGCAGTTTTACTCGGAAATCCAGGAACGGGTATTCTTCTCCTATCCTCCCCCTTCCTGCTGATTTTATGCTCTAGCATCCCAGTCGCTAACTTGGTAACTCTCCACACCAGGCAAAACAACCATCGCGCGCTTCTACGCCAAATTTTTAGCGTCAGCGGGAGTTCTGCCCGGTAGTGAGTTTATCGAAACCACCGGCTCTCGTCTCGCAAACGACGGCGTTTCCGGAACCAAGAAGATAATTGAGCAGATCCACAACGCCGGAGGAGGTGCTCTTTTCGTTGACGAGGCGTACCAACTCACTGAGAAACAAAACTACGGCGGAGGCCAAGTTCTCGATTTCCTGCTAGCGGAAATGGAAAATAATGTCGGCAAAATCGTTTTCATCCTCGCCGGCTATAACAAACAGATGGAGAAATTCTTCGAGCATAATCCCGGTCTCATCAGCCGTGTACCTTACAGGTTACAATTTGCAGATTACACAGATAGCGAGCTCCTGCATATGTTGCGAAAGCTCATTAACAAGAAATTCCAAGGTCGCATGAAGATCGAGGATGGCCCTGACGGCCTATTTCTCCATATCGTTGTCAGTCGCATCGGCAGAGGCCGAGACCGAGATGGCTTTGGTAACGCTCGTACATTGCAGAACACATTCTCTAAGATCTTGGAGCGGCAATCGGCGAGGCTCTCTCGAGAACGAGCAGCTGGGTTAATGCCGGACGACTTCTGCCTCACACAAGAGGACCTTATCGGCCCAGACCCATCCAAGGCTATCATTGACTGCGGGGCTTGGAAGAAGTTACAGGAGCAAGTGGGGCTTGAAACCGTCAAAGACTCTATCCGCATCTTAATCGATCGCATTAGCACGAATTACTTACGAGAACTGAGTAGGAAAAAGCTAATAGAGGTCTCTCTCAATAGAGTCTTCCTTGGCTCTCCAGGAACAGGAAAAACTACAGTAGGGAAGCTATACGGCCAAATCCTAGCTGATTTAGGTCTCCTTAGCAACGGCGAAGGTCGGTAGCACTTCCGCACTGGCCTCTACCTCCATAAAGCTCCAAGTCTCTAATGCCCTAGTTTCAATAGTCGTCGTGAAAAACCCGGCAGACTTTGTTGGTAGTGTTCTCGGAGAGTCAGAAAGCAACACCAAAGCCATCCTTGCCACAACAGTTGGGAAGGTATTAATCATTGATGAGGCATATATGCTCTACTCGGGCGGGGGCGGCACCGGGAATCAGAGTGACATATACAAAACCGCCGTGATCGACACGATTGTCGCCGAGGTCCAAAGCGTCCCGGGAGAGGACCGGTGCGTTCTGCTACTAGGGTATGAGGATCAGATTCGTGAGATGTTCCAAAACGTCAACCCCGGCCTCTCCAGACGATTTGCGATAGAGAACGCCTTTCATTTCCAAGACTTTACCGGGACGCAGCTACGTCAGATTCTAGATCTCAAGCTAAAAAACCAGGAACTCGAAGCCACTGACAGAGCCAAGGATGTTGCTATGGATGTCTTAGGCAGAGCCCGCCGGCGGCCCAACTTCGGAAACGCCGGAGAGGTTGAGAACCTGCTTGGCAAAGCAAAGGCTCGCCAGCAATCCAGATTATTTTCGAAACCTGCTTCTGAGCGTTCGGCGGATGTCATCTTTGAGCCAGAAGACTTCGACCCTAACTTCAATCGAGGCGAGAATGCAACTCTTAACTGTCGCAAGCTCTTTGAGGATGTCGTTGGTTGCGATAAGATTGTCAGAAAATTAGAGGGTTACCAACAGACGGCCCAGAACATGAAAGCGCGCGGAGTAGACCCTAATGGACATATACCTACCAACTTTGTCTTCAAAGGACCGCCAGGTATGTAATCCCTCCATAACACCAGTTTTCATGCTCATCTAAATAAAACCCAACAGGAACTGGAAAGACGACTACCGCTCGCAAAATGGGCCAAATATTCTATGATATGGGCTTTCTATCCTCGGCGGAGGTCGTGGAATGCTCAGCTTCGGACCTTATCGGTCAATACATCGGACACACAGGTCCTAAGACCCAGCAGCAGCTTGAGAAAGGTCTCGGCAAAGTTCTATTCGTCGATGAGGCGTACCGTTTAGGGGAGGGCCACTTTGCAACAGAAGCAGTCAATCAGCTCGTCGACCTTCTCACTAAGCCCAAGTTCATGGGGAAGATTGTCGTCATTCTCGCTGGCTACGATAACGACATGAACCAGCTCATGGCTATCAACGCGGGACTATCGAGTCGTTTCCCGGAAGAAGTTATCTTCCGGAACATGTCTCCCGGGAATTGCCTACAGTTACTAGTGCGGGAGATTGAGAAACAGGATATCGCTGTCGCGGACCTACGGGATCCAGACTCAGCATTAAATGCCGAGATGCTGGGCCTTCTCGGAGACCTCTCTAACCTCCAAAACTGGGGAAATGCCCGAGACGTGCTGACGTTGGCAAAGACAATGATCAACTCTACGTTTAGGGCGTCAACCACTCGAGAGGACCCGCTTGTGCTCTCCCCTAAGGAAGTACTAGCGTGCACTAGGGCCATGCTGACAGACCGGACAAACAGATCCGACAGTGTCTTGCTACAAAACCCTAAAGACTCCAAAGACTTGCAAATGGATCTTGCCCAAACCCTCAATCCCTTGTCCCCGACACAAACAGCCACTCGCACGGGCCAAGCAACAATGCAAACCCCCACCACCCGTCCCAAAATCGAAGACGAACCCCGCCCCGAACCCAGCCCACGCGACCCCGACGTCCCCGACTCAATCTGGGACCAACTTCAAGCCAACCGGGCTGCCTATGAACTCGCCCAAGAAGCCGACGCCCAAGAAATCCAACGGCAGAAAGACCTCGACGAAGCCCTCGCCACGCAAGCCAAGGCCCTCGCGCTCGCCGAAGCGAAAGCCGCCGCTGATGCCGCCGATGCTGAACTCAGGCAAAAACTCGAAGAAGAGAGGATCCGCGAACTACTAGCGCGCGAGTCCCGCGACAGGGCTCTCGCAACGGCCGAAAAGGCGGAACAACGTAGACGTCAGGAAGCACGCACCCAGTCTAAGTTGAGGCAAATGGGAGTGTGTTGTATGGGATACCAGTGGATTAAACAGGCTGGAGGCTATCGTTGCGCGGGGGGGAGTCATTTCGTTACAAATGAGCAGCTAGGGATCTAATACCGTGTATAGTTTGAGACTATCCAAGGTTGGGGGTGGGAATGATTAAATTTTTTTTTTTATTTATTTTTTTTTTTTGGTTTCTTTGCATACAAACCAGCGTTTGATGCCACACAAAGACAGGGCCATTCGTTTCGTTTTCGACCAAAATGACTATATATTGACTCGGGCTTGTAAAAGATCAGCGATAAAAAAACAGGCGATTCGCCAAAGCAAGAATCTATTTGTGTATTGAAATGGTTTACAAGGTTCCTCCCCTAAGCCCTCGTTCCCGCAAAAGCTTTTGTAAAAAAACTATAAAGAAATTAAAAGGTAAAAGTAAAAATAAATGCTGTAATATTCCTCTATAGTTTTTTTTTTTTTCAAACTTTTTTTAATTCCAATATTCGAAAACTTTCTTTCCTTTCCCTTCTCTCTCTATTTTTCTCTCCCTCTCTCTCTCGTCTCTCTCTCTCTCTTTTTTTTTTTTTTTTTTATTTTTTCAAAAAAAAAAAAAAAAAATTAAATAAACTAAAAAATAAAAAAAAAAACACTTGGCTGTGTGTGTTTGGTCGTCGCTCGGTTGGTTGGTTTGGTTTGGTTGGTTTGGTCGTCCGGTTTTTTTTTTGTTCCTGTTTGTTTGGTTGTTTTTTGGTTATGCCGTTGTTGTTTCGTGCATGTATGTTTGTATGTCGTGATGGGTGTGTGGGTGTGTGGGTGTGTGGGTGTGGGTGTGGGTGTTGTCTGTATATGTGTAAATATATGTGTATATATCTATCTATGCATGCATGCATACATGCAAATATCCATCTGCATACACGCACACGCAATATATGTATGTGTGCATATATATATATATATATACAACCCCATCCACATCCCCTCGCGACCCGGGAACCCCTCCGCGATCGCTTCCGACCGCTCAACACACTATTGTGTATATATATATATACATACATATATCTACATACATACACATATATAAATATATATACACATGCAAACCCCTACTACACATACACAGGGCAACACCGCTACTCTCTCTACATTTATGTTACGTTACGTTACGTCACGTCACGTAGAAGAGCGTGAACGCGGCACCTTAAGCTCCAGCGCATGCTCATTCATGCCGCAAACGAGATGGCGCGTTGAGCGTTTAATGGTTTTTTTTTTTTATTTTTATTTTATTTTTTTACTTTTTCCTTTTTTTTCTTTTTTCATATGCAAAAAAAAAGCGGGATGGATGCAAGGGGGAACGAACGAAAAACTATAAGGGTTTTTTTTTTTTTTCAACGGGGAATATTCTCGTGGTTGGAGAAAAACTAGGGGAAAAAAAAAAAAAAAGTATGCACAACACGCTTGCTTGCTTGCTTGCTTGCTTGCTTGCTTGCTTGCTTGCTTGCTTGCTTGCTTGCTTGCTTTCTACAGGAAATGGGAATAGATGGGATACGCTAAATAGAATCATCATCATCATCATCATCTCCCGCCAGGGGCTTGTCGGAACTAGAGTGCTTGGCAGGGTCCCGCCCCGTCGCCATCCCATCCCATCCCATCCCATCCCCTGCCTCTACAGTCTTCCTTATTCCCATGTCACGTGCATGTCCCTGTTCCGCCTCTCTCCTCTCGTTCCCGGCAGCAGCAGAACAGTGGAGAGTGTCCCTGGCCTCGTTCTCGGCCTCGGCCTCCTCCTCCTCCTCCTCCTCCTCCTCCTCTTCTTCTTCTTCTTCTTATTCTTCTTCTTCTTCTTCTTCTTCTCATTCTTCTTCTTCTTCTTCTTCTTCTTCTTTCCCCCTCCCCCCTCCTCCTCCACCCCGCCAAGGTGCAAACCACCAATGGGCCGTCTCAGTAGGACCCTCACCTCTCTCCTGCCTCTAGCCTTCGCCATTCTCGCTCTCGTCTTCTCCCTCTTCTCCACCACCTCGCGCGAATGGGCTCTTCGGAGAGTCTACGACCCACTCGCGCCACAACAAATCTCGCCCGTGCCCATCTACACAAACTACCGGTCTCCCTTCATAATATGCGGGCCCTCGCCTCTCTCCTCCGACCCAGCCTCTAACACCACCAATGTCGCCGCCGGCTCTTTCGGCTGCTCGCGCTTCCGCGCTTTCGGCTTCAATCATACCAGCTGCGAATTGGCCGTCACCACGGGAAATAGCAGTTTAGCTCAGTCGGGCGACGTGAGGTTGTGCCAGCAACTGCATTTCGCGGGGAGCTTGGCCATTGCGAGCACGGCGTTTATCGGGATAGGGGTGCTGCTAACCTTGATTATGGCGTCCGCAGCCGTGGCTCTCACGACTGGGTCTGTCAAGAGCGAGAGTGGCAGCGCATTCCTGGCCGGAACCCGTTCGCGTTATCAATACCACCCGTCTCACGACAAAATCTCTCTCTTCACCCCTTGCATCAACCTATCCCTAATCATCTCGTTCATTGCGGGCGCCATTCTCTACGTCCTGGCTCAGTTCTATGGCGTCATTGGTTTGATCCAGTCTCAGCCGGACAACGGCGGCTTCGCGGCGATACAGGGCTACAATCCGGGCTCCAGTCACGAGCCATGGGTTCAGGGAAAGGCGCTGACTGTGTATGCCAGTATTGCATGGCTAGCGAGTCTGTCTGCAGCCGGGAGCGCGACGCTTGCGTGGAAGCTACCAAGGGGAGAAAAGGTGTTTTAGCTCGGGGTATTTTATCTTGGGATGTTAACTTGGGGTATTAGCTTGTGGGTATTTAGCAAGTCAGGTCAGGAGCGAGCAAGGGAGGTTCCCATTTTCTTCCCAGCTATTTACTCGCGGGCTGTACCAAAAAACAAAAAGAAGCGTGTGATACGAGATATTGTAACTATTACGCCGTCCTGATGATGATACTATTCCCTCCTTTCTTTTCATATTTATGTATATGTTTATTCTTTTTTTTTTGTTTAGACCAAAAGTCTTTTTTTTTTCCTTTTTTTTTTTTTTATAACGAACATTATCTAGGGGAAGGGAGGGGTTAGTCGAACGATACGCACCATGCTATTTTTATTTTTTTTTTTACACTCACGATTCATTTTTGATCTAATGTCTTGTATATATTACATGTACACACAGTTCGACATACCCCTTATCTATCCCATCACAAAACTGTACAAATAAAGAAAATACAAAAGCACATATACCCCCCCCAACACCAACCCATTCATTACTCCACACACCCCATCCAACCTCCAACCCCACCAGCACGCACAATCCCCAGCCACCAGCAAATAAACAAATAAATAAACAAAATCCAGCACTGCTCCCCCCCCCCCCCCACCTCCCCCGGGACATCTCCCCCGCATGCCACCGAACTGCAGACTACAGCTCTGCCCATCCCCTATGCACAGAACTCCACCCTTCCCCCATACACAGATCCCACCCGCCCACCCCCCCCCACGCACAGACAACGCGTGCGCCATCAGTCTCTTTCTCACTCTCTCTCTCTCTCGCGCGCGTCTACACCGGCGGCCGACAGCTAGCGAGCTGGGTGTTTATGTATGTGTGTGTGTGTGTGTGTGTGGGTAGGTCCACAAACAAATAACAGCACCACTACTACAAAAAAACATAACCCCCCCCGGGGCTCCTCGGGAGTGCTGGTCTTGTCTGCTGGTTGTCGTGTATGTATGTATGTATGTACGTACGTAAAGCGGGGTCTAAGAAGTAAGTGTCTTCTTGGCGGTGGTGGGGCTGGAGACTCTTTTTTTTTTTTTTTTATTCTGGGGGTGCTGGGTAGTGAGGGTGTGGTGTGGTGTGGTGGGTATTAGGGGGGTGTGTAGTGGTGTAGTGGGGTGTTGGTAGGTGTAGTGGGGTGTTTGGGGGGTGTAGTGTAGTGGGGTATTGGGTTATTGAGGGTGTAGTGGGGTGGGGAGGTTTTTTTTTTTTTCCCGTAGTGTTTTGCCCGCCCCGCGATACGTAACGTAACAGAGGCGATAAAAAAAAATCAAAATCAAAATCAAAAAAAAAAAAAAAAAAAAAACCAAATAAAATTAAATTAAATAAGGGCTGGGACACAAGATGGGATGGGGGGGCAATAAGAACAAAAAAATTTTTAAAAATATTTAAGAAAAAAAAAACTGAAATAAAAAAAGCCCGCCAGGCAAAAAAAAAAAAAACAGACAAATCAAACAACCATCCCTTCCCTTCCCCCCAGAGCAAAAAAAATAAAAAAAATAAAAAATTAACAAAATAAAAAACCCACCCACCCAACACACGCACCAAACCATAACAAACGGCTAACCACCATTGCTGCTGATACCCGACCGACTACTTTCTCGGGGGTTTAGAATGCCTAATTTTTGTTTGATTTATTTTTTGGGCTTTTTGAATTTTTTTTTTTTTTTTTTTTTTTTTTTTTTTTTGGGCTTTGATTTATTTATTTTTTTTTGGGGGGGTTGAGAGAGAGAGAGAGAGAGAGAGGGCGGAAGCCGATATACATCGCATCGATCGACTGGCCGATGGAGACCGACAAGATCGG
>JAJDFF020000344.1:0-35765 GCA_021527025.2 Geoglossum cookeanum | reverse complement strand
AGTAAGACGCCGGGAAGTAGTGGCTATGTGAGCCCGGAGGGCATGCACACACCAACTGCAGAGATAACCGGCGGTATTAATTGGAACCGACAGCGATATCACAGGGAGGATGAGCCGCTATGGGGTCGGGATATCTTGCATGATACGAGGGATGAGGGTGGAGCTAGTCCTGCGCACCGGGCTCTCGGTGGTTCTTCGGTGGGATTGCCAGGAGTCAAGACATCAAACACAGCAACCGCGTATCACTATACACTAAGGAACCCACCAGTCAACGAGTACCACCCTCCGATCGTTAGTACCCCACCGCTACATAGGTCAGAAACGTTTTGGATGCTGCAACCCCCGCCAAACCCGTCGGTGATGGCTGGCAAAGTACCAGCGTCAAGATGCCAAGGTAGTAACAATAGGGACGACAGGCCGGAAGACCTAGAGAGGCGTGCTGGGAAGAGATGGGCGGCGGAAAGGGCCCTACTAGAGGGGAGACCATCATCTGAGCTGGGGCTACAGTATGTGCATAGGCGCGAAGAAATTCAGATGGGAGAGATTCAGAATGGAGCGCCTCAGGATGCAAATCCTCGGGACAAGGGTAGGGGGCCAGGTGTAGCTTTTCCCTCAGGAGGGCCCGTTGAGGGGCGTCGGAAAGAGAGACGACGTCCAACTCCAATTGAAATATCTGAAGACTCGGGAGTTTCGGATGAGAGTCCTATCCAATTACCCCTACCGACCCTCACGGCCCCTTCACTATCATCACAACGATCACATTTGAAGCGGCGCAGCGGCTCTTCTATCTTGGATATTAAGATTTCACCGGTAGTTGACGATGTCTCCACAATATCCCCGCAAAAGTCGTCGCTGCTCTCGAGATCTATAGATCCATCATTGAGCTCAGTGGAGTCATACTCGACAGCCCCCGAGGTACCCCTTTCACCAAACATCCCAGCCACCGATATTGCATCACAGATCCTTCAGGAAATTGGGTCTCCAAACTATGTCTTAGTTCCAAGACCGCTAACTCCACATCTGGCTGAACCCCGAGTACCTTCGCCTGTCGCCCGTCGCGAAGTGCTATTTCGGAATGAAGTCAGGCTTTCAATCCCTGAAGCGAGGCTGGAGCGAAGGGATAATAGGAGTGTCTCACCGGGCGACGCGCCACTGAAATCGAGTAAGAGTGCGATTGTTGGGAGCCTAGATACTATGGGTGTATGCTCAACGACAGAAACACGTCGCTTATCCCTAACGATGGAAGGACTTACTATGCTGTTTTGAATGCGTAGCGACCAACAACGCGACGATCACTCTACACGATGTTTCTTTTCATGCGTTCCCTCCTCACGCCCAAAATGTCGACCAGGACCTCTAACCCCTCTGCAAAAAGTACAAACACCCAGATTTCATTCCGTCTGTTTTTTCCTCCTCGCTCTGCGCTGGACACAGGGATATAAAATCTGTACACAATCTATTCGATATTCCCTCCCCCCTCCCCCCCCAGGGGCGGCGTACACGGCATAATACACACGGGGTTTTTCATTTTTTCTTCTTTTTGCGGCGCACAAACAACAGAGGGGCAAATGGCGGCGGCCTTGTCACTGTTTGTCTTTTTTGCAAAGGAGGAGAAAAAAGCATTCACTCTCTTTTGCTTCACGGCGAACGTGGATCTAGAGATATCAGCATTGGTGCGGGTGTCTTTTTTTTCTTCTATTTTTAATATATATTCTCCCTAAATAGTTTGACTGGGTTGCGCTTGCTTTTTTTTTTTTTTTCCTTTGTTGCCGTTGATGTCACTGTTCGGGGCGTTTTTCTTTTCTTTCCCTTTGCTTTTTGGGATTATCGAGCACGAACCAGCGATGACTTTTTGACCTTTTTCTTTTTCTTTTTTTTGGTTTCAAACGCAAAAAAATACGGAAAGGCGTTTTTGTGTCCGGGGGGGGGGGCGTTTTTCTGATTTTCTTTGATTAGTTACTTGCGTACTTGCTTGCCTTTGTTGGTGGTATTGGCATTTTCTTCTTTAGTTCCTTGCCCTTTTTCTCCCCTCTTGGGAATAAAAAAAAGAAGAAAAGAGGCAGAGGTGACTTTTTTGTTTTGTATGTCCGGATGCAGAACTTTGTGTGGGGGATATATATGCATACTTTGTGTAGCAAGTCAAAATAAATAAGAAAATAAACAATAAAAAAAGATCCTGGTTTGGTTTGTTTCTTTTTGTTTTTTTTTAAAAAAGAGTGGTACACCGACGGATGCGTGCCACACGTGGTGGAATCAAATGCACTCGCTCATGGGAGGATGAAACTACTGTGGCTGTAGTCGAACGTGGGCGGCTTGGTGTTGCGCTTTTAATTGGCCGGGGATGTTATTCTCAAAACGCCAAACGTCCCCATACACTAATATCGCATTGCCCAGATGAATTATAACGTTCTTTTGATAATCATGCTGTTTCTGGCTCGTTTTCAGTAGTGTTTGTATCGTTTCCCGTTGCGAATATACTTGTTCTCGTCAAACTCCCCCGTTATCCACGGTTCCGCACACATCAATGTCCCTTCTTACGACCCGAAAATCCTCTCCAGTAGGTAATGCGCAAAAGCATCTTCGCCAGGACTTCCCGCCATCCTCCTTACACGGTTGCCCTTCCTCGGATTTAGCCATCCATCAGTGTCACCGATAATTTCCTCTCCATCAGAGGCTTTGCGACGGGGCCGGCGGTCTACAACGCACATACCCCGTGTCCATTGGCCGGCGCATTCAACGCGGATGTCTTCGGGAGAAGAGGGGGCAAGGAGCCATGTAGGAGAGTTTGAGGTAAGGATGTACCCTGGGTTTAGGTTAGTTGTGTAGGGATTCATAACCTTAGATAGGAGGGAGGGAGAAATATGTCACGAACAGATGCAAAGTGGGTCGTGCAAACTTAGTCCTGCATTGTCTCCCCCAACACTCAAACTCGCTAATTTCTGAAATGTGCGGTCGAGGAAAGCGGCCACCCACTCTGCTAACGGACTTCCCTGTTCAATTAGAGGCTTAGATTTTGCTTTAAAGTCGGATCTCTGCAGCTCGTGTGCAGTGGTGATGTCTAGGGGGAAAAGTGTGAGTTTCAATTCGCGTGATAGTTTCGGTGGATAGGGTTTTAGCGAGGCCTTGGTGAGGGGAGGCAGCGTGCTGGAAGGGTCGGGTGAGGTGAGAGCATAGACGCGGGCAGAGGCAACGGCCTAGAAGTAGTGTTACTTATGATCTAGTGTAGAGGGGCAATTGTTGAAAATGTGTGGCTTGGCTTACGTCTGCGTAGCAATTGAATTCCGCAGTAGGGGTTATCTGTTTTTCCTGGAGTTAGGAATGGTAGTTTCTATGGGGTGTAAGGGTACACACATTTCCTTCAACGTCTGTCGCTCCGCCCATCACAACTACTTCCTTCACCCTTAAGAATGTCTCTGGGTCTTCTGCTGCAGCTATAGCAAGGTTCGTTAACGGCCCGATGGCAACGATAGTGATTGTGTCAGGCTCGTTTTCGCGCAAGACCCGTAGGATCTCTTTATGCGCCGCCAATCTCGATGGTGTGAATAAGGATTTAGGGGAGGCCGGATTTTGTTGCGCTTGAAAGAGGGCTTTCCATGACTCATCAGGAGTTAAGTGCGGATGCTAGGAATAGTTAACTAGTGGCTTAGGTGGATGGGGTGGCCCAGGGCCACATAAGTACTTGCAGTTGTGTGGATCCCCCCTAAACCGTCGGATCCATCTAAGCTTGAGTTAGCACCACGAGTGCAGTGGTTCCCGAGATCAATTGCTCGAGGACGCACGGAAGTAATCTGCCATTAATCGCTGATCTTCCAAAGGTTGCTCAGCACCAACGGCAATGATGGGCTTGAATGTTTTCAGAGTGTCAAAGCCTTCCAACTGCCCACGATTCCTCCGCCATTCAAGCTCCTTCTCGATGACATGGAACATAGACACTGCATTGCGTAAACAACTTTTTGGGGGTTAGCTAGGCTCATAACGGGGTAGTTGAGCTGTAAGCAAGAGTGGATAGAACCTTACTTTTGCACGTCGATATTCCCAAATACAATAGAGAGGAGAATAACCTCAACTTCCTCAGGTGAGGCTACGAGGGCGAGGAGTAAAGCGAGGATATCATCGATCCTAGGGAATTAATCAAACGTCTGCAAAACAGCAGGGCTGAGATGGTGCGTCGGAGGGGAAATACCCAGGATCAGTGTCGATAATGATGCGGCGGATGGGAGCCATTTAATTCGTAGATGAAGGCGTCGTTTGCTTAAGATTGATGAACCGAACAGCTTCTATGGTGGGGTTCCTATTGGGCTAGAGTGATAAGCCGTACGTGGTAGCTGCCGACCCCTCGTTCGCACGCACGGTACGTAATTGCGCATTTTCATCTCTGCTACTCCACTGCGTATATGCTACTGCCTACTGGACCTGGTCGGGCGGAAACAATTTGTTTTGCAGAGGGCAAGGATCGATGCGCAGTCGACTGGAGCTGTATGGAGTATTCAATATACTCTACATGTGTGACGACCAAGATTGCGGGCCAGCAGGCTAGCTTACGCATTGGCGTTTAGGGTATTTGCTTTCCTTGGGAGTCTAGGCAGATCCACCCTACAGCTTAACCTCCTGATCTCTCTCTGGCTTGGTTTTTGGGCGAACAAGCACAAGACACACTCTGTAGCACAACACTGCACATGTACTTGTACAGTTCGCAAGGCAATGTCGGCGTGCAGCTGCTAGTACTATGTACGGTACGTACGTGTGCTCTGTACCTGTACTTCGTACATACACTGTACATGTACATACACTGTACGTACCATGAAGAAGGCTGGGATTGTTCTTTCGTTGCGTTAACGAGATTAATTTTTGCGGGGAGCAGCCCTCTTCGCCTTGCTCCTTGGAGAAACCGCAGCTCAGCAACAGGCCTTGGCACCAATTAGCTGCCAACTCCATGGGTCCGAGGCATGGAACCAACCTGCAGGTCCAAGTCCAGAAGCCAGAGCCCCAATAAGAAAAGTTTGTAGACACTGTGGCCACAGCAGCCAGTCCGGAGCTGATCGATGGCGCCGGTCGCCGCCTGCGACTCTGCGGTCGTCTGCTGAGGCGTGGATAATTCATCACACTCCTGTCTCTCTGCGGCTTAGCGCTCATTCTCTTCCCGCGAACCATCTGCCCCCTTCGTTACGTTTTTGGCTTTCTCTTCAAGATCGACCGGATTATCGCTCGACATCCTCACTCCAACTTGCCACTCTTTCGGCCGAGGCCCGTAGTATCGCTTGAGCAAAACGTGCTGTGGTTTTGGGCTCGGGGACCACGGCTGATGTCAACTGCTTGTTGGTCGTCATCACTGGTCCTCGTCCTCTCGTAAACCCCCCAACTTCTTCAACTCCGTGCACACCCTCAACGACATTCGTTAGCACCGTTAATATCGCTCCCTTACCTTCATTAGGCTGTCGGATTCGTGTCGACTGGTCAGCGAATCGTTCAGACGCCCACTTTCGTCACAAAGTCGCTGTTTGCATAAATTCCATACAGGGGTTACTGAGCAATAGGTGCACCTACTTTAGGAGGCACCCGGAAAACGGTCAACCATCCTGTGCATCTCGTTCATACAGCAATGGAGCCATGGA
The DNA here is from genome assembly GCA_021527025.2 of Geoglossum cookeanum. Taxonomy (NCBI): domain Eukaryota; kingdom Fungi; phylum Ascomycota; class Geoglossomycetes; order Geoglossales; family Geoglossaceae; genus Geoglossum; species Geoglossum cookeanum. Next base: position 30,153 of record JAJDFF020000344.1, on the reverse strand, counting down.
AATCGTGGGCTGCTTTCGTTGTGCTCGGTACCGGCGCTGGGTGGTACTACTACAATACTCAAAATAAAACCAAAGCGAAAGCAGGTCGTGCGCCCTCTATTCCTGTGGAGCTTGGGAATAAGCAGGCTAAGAAACGCGAAGGTGGTAAGGCGAAGAGTAGGAAAGATGGGGTTACTTCGATACGGGAATTCAGCGAGAGTGACTTCGTTGAAGGACCCGTAGCTTCAAATGATCTTTCGCTGAGGAAGGACAAGACAAAGAAGGGGAGAGGCACGAAAACCAAGGCGGAGATGTTGGGTGTTCATTCAATAAAGGCTGCAGAGACTATAGATGGCAACTCGGAGAAGCTAAGGGGGTCTGTGGGCGAGGAGGACAAGGCTGATGAGGATATTGGCAACGAGGAGTTTGCAAAGATGTTATCTGAGCTCAAATCCAACAAACCCGCTATCAAGGACATGACTAAGAAGAGGAGTCGGGAAGAGGGAGCTAATGTTAATGGCGGTAGGACACACTTGTCCGTTTCTGAGCCCGTTGGTGCAACGCCGAGCAATCCATCCACGACGTCCTCTACAACTGGTGCGGACGCAGATGATGATCTTTCGCCAGTTGCATCTCCCTCAGTTAGGCCCAAATCTGTAGGTGGAGCCTATGATGATGCTGGTCTTTCGGACATGCTCGATGCTCCTAAATCTGGCCCATCTGTCCTTCGCCTCACCGAGCCCGCGCAGCCTGCTCGCACGCAAGTGTCGAAGCAGCAAGTCTTTCAGACCCAAGAGACGAAGAAGCAGCGCCAGAATCGCAAGAAAAATGAGGCCAAAAAGGCGGAGCGCGAGGAGGCAGAGAGAGAGCGCCGCGTTCTTCTAGAAAACCAGCGACGTACTGTTAGAGAAGCTGAAGGACGGCCGGCGAAGAACGGTATGGGCGGATTTTCTTCGAAGCCCCCTGCTATGTCCGCTTGGGCAGTTTCCGGGAGGCTAGTCAACGGCGGATCGAGGCCAGAAGGGACTGGAGATGCTCCATACCTCGACACATTCGAGGACTCCCACACGGGCGATCCCTCCGTAATTACCACGAAGGACGCCTTTGAAAGTTGGGGACGAGATCTCCCCCCTGAAGAGGAGCAATTGAGGATCATCAAAGAGATGAGTGGTGGTGGATGGAACACTGTACCTAGCGGCAAAAAAGGGAAGAAAAAAGGTACAGTTGGCAACGAAAACACTGGCAACGAGAGTAGCGGGCCGGAGGTGCAGGCGGAGAGCGCCAAAGACACCAAGTCTATTAAACGCCCTCCCAAATCCGAGTCGGGTAACTCTGATGTCTGGGGGTTTGGTAACGCCACTCCGCGTATTGTTCTTGAGGAGGACGGTGAAAATGGTGACGACTGGGCCGTACACGGGGGCTGGGACGGCAAGAAACAATAATCGCATCTATCCTACTAGCGACTTCTGCTCTAGCCATGCTTCGGGCTTGCGGCTCTAATTTCAAGGGGACACGAATTGCAGAGTGCAAACCTACCGACTATGTATTGCAGTCCCTGGTGGCTGGAGACTGCTATAACGTTTTTTACAATGATTTTCACGCTTTGCTTGCAGAACATCGATGGCATGCCCCCGTATTTCCTCGGCTATGGACAGCAGTCTGCCTCTTTTCTCACGCGCACTTTTGGGCATGTTTCCAAGAAGCGCTCTTCCTCCTGCTCTCCCCCATGAATCAACATGTATACTCTCATTTCAATCCCCTTCTGCTTCCAAGACCCGCCGACCAGAGTCTGCTTGATGTATAAAAGTTTGTTTGCATTTCATAGGATGTCATAATAGTTGACACATTTCAGACTTCTGGTGGGAAAGAACCGGCCGGTGGCGGGTCAACAGGCGCTTTTATTTGCAATGGAGATATCTCCACAATAGGAACTTACTATTTGGATCCTGCTATGTCGTTTCTCCACGTCACAGGTTGCGAGATTTGCATGCCCAGACCCCTAATCTGACCCGGAATCCCTAGTAACAGTCTCTGAATCAACCCAGACACGCAAGGCTAAATAGCGCGCTGTAGAGGCGTGGATCCGCCGCGGGTGCTAAGCGGTCGGGAATATACTACAGATTTGCTGCTTGTTGGTGCAGCCCGAGTCTGACACAGGACATGTCTGTTAATGCCATGAATACTGCTATGAATACTGCCTTGAGTACTGCCTTGGACCGAGCGCACAGACTCCAGTCAGGGAGAGGCGTATCACCTTTGCGTACCGTGACAAGACAGTACGGGTGCGCTTCAGAGTGTAATTGGTCGTGCGTTGGGATTTCCTGCCAATCTCATGCTAGCAGTTTTTGCGAAGCCGTTGGGCACTGGCCGCTCTGCTTAGCAACTTACGTTGGCGGCTCTTCACTCCTGGCATCACCCAGCCCTTCCCCGTGACCTCTACTGTCGGCTCCTTTTCTTAACGGTGGCCTTTTCTTTACATCCCCCGCCAGTCACCAACACGCAACTACCGCCTCACTTTCCCGACTGCAGACCGCTGGGCCCACTCCTCCCTTCCATTTCCTTTAAGGTCTATCTACTAGACCGGCATAGTTATCAGCCCCCGCCATCTTTTTCTTTGAGGAGGAGTATGGCGCAGATACGCGGGACGGCGGGCTACAACCTGGGGAACCAAAATCCCTTTGGTGGCCCTGGGCGGGTCAACGCTACGAACGACCCGAGTCCGCTGGATACGATCCGGGAGCAGACGAGCAAGATCGAGGACTGGCTAGATACGATCAGTGATCCGATTAGACCGTATGTTTCAGCTCTGCTTCTTGGCCTAAGGCAAATCTGAGCGGGTTTGGGGTTTGTGCGGTTTATGGTGTGGGATGCTGGATTTTAGATAGCTGAACTAACTTATGGCTTTCCCTTCTGTCTGTTTAGGTATCTACCTGCCATTGGGAGATTTTTGATTGTGGTGACCTTCTTGGAGGATGCGTTACGGATTATCACTCAATGGAATGATCAGCTGCAATACCTCAACAGCTACAGACACAGTACGCGTTACCTGCTCCTTCCACCCACCACATCGTAGAAGCTAGTTTGTGGGTTTTGACCGGTCTCTTCTAGTTCCCACTGGTCTTACTCACCTTTTCCTCATCGTCAATGTCGTCGCGATGACCACATCATCCGTTCTTGTCATCGCCCGCAAGTATTCCGAATATGCTGTGGTTGGCCTTATCGGTGTTGTCATTACCCAAGCTCTTGGCTACGGTCTGATATTCGATCTGAACTTCTTCTTACGGAATCTTTCTGTAATGGGCGGCTTATTGATGGTTCTCTCGGACTCATGGGTCCGCAAACGCTTCGCCCCTGCGGGATTACCGCAGCTCGATGAGAAGGATCGCAAAATGTACATCCAGTTAGCTGGTCGTGTATTGTTGATCTTCCTCTTTATCGGCTTTGTGTTTTCAGGTGAATGGGGCTTTTGGAGAGTCCTCGTCAGCTTGGTCGGACTCGTGGCATGCATTATGGTTGTGGTGGGCTTCAAGGCAAAGTGGAGCGCGGTGATGCTGGTTCTTATTCTCAGCATTTTTAATCTGATGGTCAATAACTTCTGGATGGTAAGTTCCCCCATGGTTCCCTTTCTATCCGGTGATGTCCCGTAACTTGGTATCTAATAAAGCTTCACTCACAGTTACATACCGACCACCCCCACAAGGACTTTGCCAAATATGACTTCTTCCAGATCCTATCCATTGTGTAAGTCCCTTCCTCCAGAAGGCAACCCATATCTCCCAAGCAACTAACATGGCATAACCTAAAATACAGCGGCGGTCTCCTCCTCCTAGTCAACATGGGCCCCGGGCAATTTAGCGTTGACGAGAAAAAGAAGGTCTACTAGCTGGCAGGACAAACATTTTCCCTACCAAATGTCTCATTCTCTTTATCTTTAATGTGCATGAAAAGAGAAATGTTGATGGGTTACTAAAAACGTGTAGTATGGACAAGAATTTCTTTTATTTTTCGTCGAGAAAAATGATAAAAAAAAGGAACTAGGTCATTGCCTGGTGCGCAACGATCAGATCAACCCTTTTTCTTTTTTCTTGTAGGGGCAAGAGGAGGTATGTAAAGCACGACCCTATCCAACCCTCACACTATAAAAAAAAAAAAAAAAAATACAACGAAAAGAGAGAGGTCCAACAAATTTTTATATGAAGATTTTTAGGAAGTCAATTCTCAGACTGGGATCAGGTCCAGCGAGAACGATGCGGGGGAAACCACCTTTTTTTTCTTTTCTTTCTCTTTCCTTTTTTTCCCCTACTACTACTAGTGGTATTTTTGTATCATATTCACCTCTTAGATAGAGCTACGCTCATTTATGTGAAGTTGAGAATAAAAAACTAAAAGCAGAAAAAGAGAAAAAAATTAGGGTATTTTTATTTTTTCTATTATATTTCTCTAATTCCCTTATGCGTGTGTGCTCGTTTGGGTCGTGGCTAGAATAGCTAGTGGGTAAAAACTATGGGTGGGGTCTTGGGGAGCCGGGAAGGGGGGGGGGGGAAGTTCTATATATATACATACAATGTGGAGGTGGAGCTGAGGTTCCGTCTGTCTACCTATTTACATAGGGGGGAAGGTAAATCTTGAAATTGGGGTAACGCGGTTGGTCACTAGAGTCAGTGTGGTGCATTTGTGCCTATGGTGGGTCGATGGGCGGCGGAAGAAGAAAGGCGTCACCTGCCCTCCTGATATCTGTGGTGACCTTGGGTGGGGTAGAAGGTGATAGCAGTTCCAGGAGGTATGCTCCCTTAGCTTCAAGGACCCAATAGATCCTTAACGCTCATCCCGCGAATACTACCCCCCCTCCTATCCGTATCTAGAAGTAGCAACGCCCCCGCAGCCTCTTGGTCCGGGTCTTGTGGTGGTGGGGGAGTAGGTGAGGTGGGTGTCGAGTGTGGGTGTATGGTTGGTGACGTGGCTGCTGAATGGGGTAGTATTGGGAAGGAGTAGTGGCGATGGTAGTGATGGTGCTGCTGTTGTTCTGGCAGTGGGGTTGGAGTTGCAGAGTATGAGGGGGGTGGTTGTTGTTGTTGACGGGGTGAGGGAGCTTCTTGTGAAGGAGAGGCGACATCGTCAGGGGACGAAGAAGAGGGGTCAACCATGTCGATGTCAGTGTTGGGGCCTTGATCGGGATCGTCTGTTCTGTGGGTCTGAGCGGATGGCGGGGAAGTATGTTGAGAGCTATGAGAGTTGTTGTTTGCTTTCAAGTCGGCGATGCATTGTTCGAGATAGCGAAGGTAATCAATGCCGGCCTTTTGTGCAGTTCCCAAGGAATTGTGTCAGTTCATGTAATCCGTTCTTGTCATTCCTCGCAGAGACATGAAGATTACGTACCTGAAGAATTGCAAGCTTATGCATATCCTGGTTTTGACATGCGGGTATCATTTGCTTTAGTAAACCAAATTCCTCGTTCATCTTCGATCGCCGTCGTCGCTCAATTAGGCTATGTGCAGTCTTCCGCGCGATCTTCCTGCCTGCAACGCTTGTTGCAGTTGGCTGTTTTCTCTTGCTTTCGGTAGTCTGAATCGCGGTCTTATTATTCTGTGTGCCTTTTGCTGGCGCGTTGGTTTGCTGCTGGTCTGGCGGCTCCTCAGGAGGGGGCTTCATCTGGATAATTTTCCGCGATCTGGTTGGGGGTGGCGGAAGCGCAAAGTTCTCTCTGGCGGTTGCAGTCGTTGTTGGTGGACGTCGGCGGGACGTGATATGCTCGGAAGTGGTCAACGGTGATGTGGGCGACATAGTGCGAAAGGACGACGAAGAGCTGTTTGAGGCGCTGGAGGACCGGGAGCCATCCTCGCGAGGAATTGCTGGGGGAGGAAGCTTAAAGGAGAGTTCGAGTGAGGAGAGATTCAGACCATCTTTGGCCGAGATGTCGGTGGATGAGACGGGAGTGGGCGGGAGGGCTGGTGGAGGCATGGCGACACGACAGAAAGCCTAGGAGACGCAATGGCGACGTAGTGGCTGGGATTTATCTCTGCAGCAACGACCGACTGCGAGCGTTGACTGCGTCCAGATTCCTTGATGGAAGAAGAAGGGGCAGCCCTGAAGGCCCTGAAGGAGACGACGATAAATTGTGGGCGGACATGGCACTCAACTCCGCCTCTGGGGGGACGATAGCAGAGGATAAATTAGACCCGCCTGTCCTGTCCTGATAGATGTTAAGAATGTGTCGCGTGCTCGTGCTCTAGGTGATAGGCTGATAGGCTCAGAAGGAGATCTGGAGCACAGGCCGGTCGCACATGTTGCAAGACGCCGCTGTGATTGGCCGTCAGCGAGTCTGGCTGGATCAAATGCCCGATTGATTGATTGCCAGACCTGACAACGACAGCGACGTCTCCGGCCCGGCGGAGGAACGGTCATATCCGCTTAGGCAGATTGTCTCATGGAAGCACCTGAAGCCGTGGTTGAGGGTGGAGACAGCGAACGGCGGCTCAAGAGAACTCTGTGATCGTGGCTAAACGCTAAACCCAACTGGGCAATTACGGCAGAGTGGCATCTGCGCGGCTGGTCGCACCCGGGCGCCGTAGCGCTTGCAGGCCCCGGCTGGGGAAATAAATTCAATTTGCACTTTTCACGTTTCCGAGAACTCGACTTAATGGCCCCACGACGCAAGAGACAGCGTCTCTCAGCAGCCGGCGAAGACGAGTCGGCCGTGGCAGGCCGCCGAGAGGAAGAGGGCAGAGGAGACGATGCAGACGATGCAGACGATGCAGACGCTGCTGTGGAGCACGCTGGGAAGCACGCACACTCTGACAAGCACGCACAAGCAGCACCACGGCGGACGCTCTTTGTGCGTTCGCTTCCGTTTACGGCAACCACTGAGAGCCTGACCGAGTTTTTCTCGCAGTCGTATCCGCTGAAACACGCTACGGTGGTCCTGGATGCTGTGACGAAAAAATCGAAGGGCTACGGTTTTGTCACCTTTGCCGACTCCGAGGACGCCCAGAGCGCGAAGAACCTGCTCGATGGCTCAATCTTTGAGGGGCGCAAGATTAGAGTTGAGATAGCTGAACCACGGCATCGGGAGATCGCCTCAGGCATTGACCTCGACGGGCAGAGGAAGAGTGTGTTGTCCGCCGCGTCAGCTGAGGCAAAGGCGGAGCGGAAGAGGAAGCATTCGGAGGCTAGACGACCCCCGAAGCTGATTGTGAGGAACCTGCCATGGAGTGTCAAGAAACCAGAGCAATTGGCGGCCCTGTTTCAAAGCCATGGGAAGGTCAAGCAGGCATTCGTACCCACCAAGAAGCCAGGTTTGCTGGCTGGGTTTGGCTTTGTAGTCATGAGGGGCAGAAAGAACGCGGAGAAGGCGATTGCTGGTGTCAATGGGACGGAGGTTGACGGCAGACAAATTGCGGTCGACTGGGCCGTAGAGAAAAACGTGTGGGAGGGTCTGCAGAACGAAGGAGAGATGGATGCTGAAATGGACGGTGCTGAAACTGACGAACTCGACGTTGAAAGCGAAGATAGGGAAGTTGGTGGAATTAGGCTAGGCCACGAGGAGCCAGACCCTGACATAGGGGTTTCCGACGAAAGCTCTGAGTATGATAGTGATAGATCCGAAGGTAGTCTGGAAGACGAAGGGGGCGACAGTGATGAGGAGGAGCAACCCCAGAGGACACAGGACAATTCGTCGACGTTATTCATTCGCAATCTACCTTTTAGTAGTACAGATGGTTCTCTTCGTGAGCACTTCAGCCAATTTGGGCCTGTTCGCTATGCTCGCGTTGTCATGGATCATGCGACAGATCGGCCACGAGGTACTGCCTTCGTATGTTTCTATAACTTAGAGGACGCCGACTCGTGTGTACGCCAGGCACCGCGGTCACAGTTCTCTAGGCCGCTGGGAGGGAAAGGGGGGGAGCGGGTTGGACGGCTCGTTAAACACTCTGTGTTGCAAGACGAAGGAAACGATACAACAGGGCTATATACGATGGATGGACGCGTACTTCAGGTTACCCGAGCAGTTGACCGAAATGAAGCGGCTAAGTTGAACGAGATAAGCAGCGAGCTACGAAATCGGCGCGACATAGACAAGCGTCGACTCTTCCTCTTATCTGAAGGAACAATTCCCTCCAATTCGCCTCTGTACAACGTGATAGCGCCCTCGGAAAGAACCATGAGAGATGCAAGCCTAAAACAGCGAAAGGCCCTCCTCCAGAGTAACCCCTCCTTGCACCTTAGCCTCACCCGCCTTTCTGTCCGCAACATCCCTCGCAGTATAACTTCTAAAGACCTGAAGGCACTGGCTCGCGAAGGGGTTGTTGGATTCGCAAAGGATGTGAAAATAGGTCTCAGACAACAGCTGTCAAAGGAGGAGGAGTCACGAGGGGGAGACGAGATGAAGGAAGCGGAGAGGCTGAGGAAGGCTAAAGGAAAGGGGATTGTTAAACAGGCGAAGGTTGTCTTTGAAGGGAGAGAAGGTGGCAAGGTGCCGGAGTTAAGTGGTGCTGGGAGGAGCAGAGGTTATGGTTTCATTGAGTATACCTCCCACCGGTGGGCATTGATGGGACTGAGGTGGCTGAATGGGCATGCGGCCGGGCAATCAATGGGAGAGGGAGGCAAGGACTCTGGGAGGGAGGCTAAATCCGAGAGGATGAAGAGGTTAATTGTGGAGTTCGCTATCGAGAATGCGCAGGTCGTGGCGAGGAGGATGGAGAACGAGGTAAAGGCGAGGGAGAGGTCCAAACTTGTAGCGGAAAAGAGGGCAAAGGGTGAGCTACCGAACACCGGCAAGAAGCCTCTTAGCAAAGATGCTTTGATGGCCAAGACGAGAAAGGGAAGCAAGCGCAAGCGTGGCAGTGAGAAAAATGGAGGTGGCGATGCCAGCAAAGGGCTCTCCAAAACAGCGTCCAGAGAGGACGGGGTTCCATCTGCTGAACAAGAGAAATTAGCAAAAAGGCAGAAGATCATTGCAAGGAAGCGAATGATGAGGCGATCTCGAGCCAAGGGAGCAAGCGGTTAACTGTTAGTTTGTTTACACCTCCGATCGAGTAACCTAGTGTGAATAATAGAGCAATCTTGTCGTGACAACTCACTTTTTACCTACAGATGTGATCACTTATTATGCATTTGATCATTGTTCGTCGTGGTTTTTGATGATTCGTTCTGCGGAAGCGTCTTTAATCTAAAGGATGTGAGGGATCGCACGAGCGCTCGCTATAGTTTGGATATCTTGAGTCTTGAATTCCTGGTCGGGCCCTCGGCTGGTGGTGACTGGAATCGAACTACTGCCCCATCCTTTTGATGGGCTTTCTCCTTTTTCGATCAACTCCGTACTTTTTGCTTGGAGACGAAGGGAGTGCGGGAGCACATTGTGCAACACCATACTGCCCTAAATTTGATACAAGCGGTAACCTGCATTGGTATTTCGTGATCTTGTCGGTGGTCACATCTGTGCGCTCCCAAACTTTTCTCCCGGGTCTCTTAGCCTGCGGGAGAGGGGCCCGGGGCGTTATAGTACTGCTCGTAATGCTGCCAGCAATACCTGAGTACGAAGGTTACGACTAGGAACGCCCACACCCTGTTTGCGACCCCAGGGCGAGGGTCTTGGGTGCGCAAGAACAGAGAAGGGGTGCCAGGGGGATAGACTGTCTGTCTCCGAGCCCGGTTTTGGAGTATCTTGCTGGCCAGTATCACCACCCACCCACCATCCACCTCACTACCTACGTTACTCCTAAGCCGAGGAAACCCAACTTTCTTAGGGTAAGGCCCAAACGACAAACCACCGAGGCCGCGGCAGAGCTTGGCGATGAACGACTCTCTCTCCTCGGAGATATGGGATCACAAAGCTAGGAAATCGTAACTCATTTCGGGCGGCCCACATGCAAGCCCCCAATACCATTCGCGCCGTCGTTGAAACTTCTTCCCACCACTTTTGGCCGCCGTGGGTACGTCCCTATCCTATAGCTTTCACCGACGGGGAGCTTGAAAGTTTCGTGGATGGAAATAGCCTCTCGGGGAGCCTGTCCTACTGTCTTTCCGGCTCTTATTGGCCCGTCGTGGTATGGTTGTTTTCCTTCTCATTCTCCCTAACCTACAGGCCGCCCTTTACCGTAACGCCCCTCTGCATAGCTTAGACCCCTTGGCATTAAAGGGATTAGAAATGGCAATGTCCACAGATTGGAGCGCCATCAATTCTATGCGGGCGAATCAGCCGTGAGATCCTCCATATTTTTGGTCCGGCTCACTCGAACCCATCCATCCACCACCGCCATCTCCGCTGCCATCGCCACCCAACCACCAAACACGATCCGAGACTCCCAGATTTTCTATTTGAGCGTCACCGCTCATCCGCCCCGGGTCCTTCTCTCTCCGAAGGCCGGCAGAAGTACAGATCACATTTCTACGCCTTGCATCATCCCACTTGTGCGATGGGAGGGGGGGATTGGACCCGTATTCCCTGCTCCGTCGTCTGTTCTCCAACTATCTATCTGATAGTACGGGAAGGCCTGTCTCCGGATAGTTTGACATGCGGCGGACCCGCCTTGTTTCGCGAGTTTGTGGGCGTTTCTTGAGATCCACACTCCACCTCCACACTAAGAGGAGAGCCGGTGATCGCACATTTACCTGTCAATCACAAACACTGCCTTAGTATGCTGTCGTCAGAATATGAATTCTGACAAGCCTAAGCCGGACCTCTCATGCTTGAAAGAAAAACAGAGAGGCAGCGTGGGGGGAAGGGGGGTCCGTCTGTTAGTGGGGATATAAAGGAAGGAATGAGGGCCCCCGGCGGAGTTTACTTGGATTCCAGTTTCCAGTTTTGGTCTCTAGTTCTTTAAGCACATCTTGGGCATTCGTTTATCGAAATATTTTTTGCCTGTGGCACATCAAGAGGACTTGTTGCGTCAGCCCCGAAGATCTATTCACCTAATTGTCCTCCATACTTCTTACTCGTTCCACCCGCCAGAAGCTATCAGACGAAACCGGCTTCCTCAAATATACAGCCAAGAAAACGGCTCCTCCCCTCCTACCCTAGTTGCTACAGCCACATCCGCTGGTTTTCCCGTCCGTCCGACCATCCTGCTACCCGTCCGTCATCCTTCTATCGTCCGCGATTCCTCCGTCTGGTAATGTAAACACCCTATACATGACTCTCTACCATCCCGAGAGCGAAACTCCCCCTCAAGAAATGTAAACCAGACATAGCTAACATTACCAAAAACAGAAACAACATAGGCCACGCTTTCCCAGAACGCGCACATACCCCAAAAAGGGAAAGGGGGAGAAGGAAAAAAAAAACTCCGAAAACGCACAACCAAAACAAGCTACGGGTTACCAACACCTCCGCCCCCCCAAATCTTTCTCTACACACATCAGCTAGAGGGGGAAAAAAGAGCCCTGCGAATAAAAGAAAAAAAGAAAAAAAAAGAAAAAGGGATGTGCCAATACGAAAAACTCATCTTCACCTGCGGCGACGAGGAATCCCGCCTCCTGGCCTACTGCCACTTCGCCCGCAACGACCCCTTCCACCAGTGCTTCGGCGTCAAGCAGTTCAAGCAGGACAACCGCCTCCCCCAGAAATGCGAAAAGTGCGGAGGCCCGAAGTTGGATTTGCCGGGGGCGCCCGTGGAGTGAGCGAGTGAGTGAGTGGGGGCAAGAGCAGCGCGAGAAAGAAGGGATGGGAGTGGCGTAGTTGGGCTTTGGTCTGAGCTAAAAAAAAAAAAAAAAAAGGGTTTTAGGGAAATTGAAAAATCGGAGAAAGGGAAGGAAGGGGGGGTCGATGGTAATGGTTTTTTTTTTTTTTTTTTTTGATTCCTTGATTTTCCCTAGCGATGTGGTGGTGGTGGTGGTGGTGACCGGGCAGGTCTTAGGGGGAAGCCGGATTGGGGCAGGATACGCGATGGGGTTACAACGGTTCTAGTTTTGTTTTATTTGCAGTCTTGAAGAAGCACAAAAGTCACGTTATGCACTCTCTTCTGTTTCTGGCCTGTATTATGCCGGACGACGCTCGGTTGGAGGGGTGTCTCTCATTCATTCCTTCTACGCACCCCTAGGGGGGAGGACGGGGGATCAAGGGAGCCAGAATAAAACATTGTGATTGATAGGCTTTCCCCCCGATCGATAGCCGAGGTGATCTGGTCCGCGTGGCTGCGAAGATGGCATCCGGATCGTACTCTGGAGAGAATGAAGGCACGAGGAATGGGAGAAGTGATGTATGCAGTCCCCATGCATGCGTGCAAGCATTCGTGCGTTCATGCGTTCATGCAACTCGCCTTTATACCCGCCTCCTCATCTCCTCGTCCCCTCCGTCTGCATCTATCCACATATCCTGCCTCCACCCACATGGACCAAACGAAAAAATCGCTTTATTTTTTTTCTTTCTTCTCATCTTTTTGGGAAACCCAAGTGTGAAACTTCACAAATTCGCAGCCGACCCCGTAACCCGGCCCACGATATTATAGCGTTTGGAGAAGAATGTGAACCAGTCGTCTAGGACGCCCTTTTCCTTGTCGCCCAGATCGGAGTATTCGGGTTTTACGTCTTCGGGTTTAAGAGAGGAGGTTGCGAGGGCGCGGGAGGCGTCCCTGCCTGCAAATACTGTGTTTTGTTTGTTAGTCGGTTCGGGGCGGTGGTGACGGTGACAGTAGTTTTCGTTGAGGTGTATGTGCCGTCATGTAGGACAGTAGGACAGGATGCAAAGCAGGACGAAACCGGTGCTGGGGTCGGGTATGTGGGTGCGTACCGTGGTATTGACCACCAACCGCATAGGCAGCGTTGTTCGTCACGTCAAAGACGGTGCCCTACTTGTTGATTTCCTGGATCAGCCATAGCTGCGGGTCGAACCGAGGCGGGTCAGGGCTGCCCGTCAACGCTGGCCTCTGCACGCGTCTCAATCCAGAAGAGCGATGCTGACTCCAGTCGTCCCTCAAGCTCACCTTGATAGCGACATAGGTCGGATACCCTCCATTAGTCCCTAGTAAGACATTTACCCCATTAGCCTCTGTATATGCAAGCACACCTCGACGCTTTATTCTGTTTGCTTGCGGCGATGCGCCTCCATTCCTACTAGGTCGTAGCGAGTAGAGAGCAAGGAAGAGAAGGGGTACGGGACCCTTGTTTGGTTTGTGCAATGGGTGGACGGCGGCTCTTGCCCTTTTTCTTTTCCCCGTTCTATGCTCCCCAGCGGCACCGGGCCCTCGAGTGGGGAAGGGGAGTACAACATCGCTTGGGGATTTCTTTTTGTTGAGGTGGTGACACACATACCGTCGCACTTGACCAGATAGTCCTGCGTGATGGGATCGTCCTTTGGAAGGGCGAGCTGCACGGGTTTCTTGGGCTCGAAATTCCCGGTTGCAGCTGCTGACATGGCGTTGGCAGTGTGCGTGTCTCTGGATTGGGCAGGCTGCGTGGTGAATGGTGAATGTGGCGCTGGAGAGGCTTTCGGAGTCGGGCGATGAAGTGCAAATGGATGGAGGTTTGAGTGTCTGGCGGGCCGCGTGTGAGCGTTGGTGGGCTTGCACTTCAGCCGAGGTGCCACCTCGTACGCTGTACGAGAGCGGGAGCGGGGGAGCGCTGCACTGCGCTAATCCCTATCGCCAGCCCCAGCGGCGTCTGCACATCGGATCGGTGGGGGATTGCGATGCATCCACTGTGCGACCCATTGCACCCCACTCGAAGCCCGGTTTTCAGTCGGGCTGGTTTGCTGGGGTGCACGCCACAGTGATCCTGCTGCCTGCAGGCGTCCCGACTTCGTGGAGACCAGCTCCAGCACGCTGGGCTGTCCGGCGGGCATGCCGTTGCCTATTCGTGGGTTTCCGGGAACTCTCGGCGAATGGAGGAAAGGTAGTGGCTGGACGCGTTCTGGGGGAGGACAACCCCGATCCCCGACAGAAACGACACATCGGAGAGCAAACAAAACAACCCTGTGGTGAGCAAAGCGCCTCGCATGGTGGCCCAACCGAGATATAAGTTGGTACTGATCCGGTTCCGCCTTCCCCCTTGTTTGTTTCCTGCACCAGCGTCTTTGCCATGAGCTTGAGGTGTGGGTTGGCCGTAGCCGAAGGTGCCATGAATCCTCCAGCATCGAGGGTCGCTGCAGATCGGCACCTCGAGGGAGTTTCTACACCAGTGACATCTCTCCACTCCATAGGGGGCGGCCAGCAGCTCCCTCGTTAACCACCTCTTGCGTGCGCCGTTTGCCGTTCGCTGGGGTGGCGGCCGGCGAGGGTCCGCCTGGGCTTGATGATACACGGCGAACAGCGTGCAGTAACCCTTGATGTAGTTGTGCTTTCAAAGGCCGTTTCTATCACGTCTCGCATATGGCTCCATTGATTGGGGTAACCCCATTCCGTGGAATAGAAGAAGGGCCTGTGATACTGGCCGGGTCGTGCTATCCTTGCTTTTGAGTGATCAAAGTCATATTCGTCCTTTCGCAGCCCAAGAGAAATAGTTTTGACCGGTCTATTACTGAAGGGGCTAGTTTCAGTATACGCGGGTGAGCTTAGGTCACATCCGGTGGTTTGCGAGACGAGCGGTCAACGGAAAACCATATGGGTCCTACTATGACGGAGCGCTCGCCTAGCATCAGGGGTGGGCCCAACACATCAATATCAATATTTCAATGCTGACGTATGTAGGTATGCATGTACATACATAACTAAATGGCCTAACCTTGAGCGCCCCCAATACCCTGGCATCCCCTCGGCATTCCAAATCCATAGAAGACACCCATTCCGAAGGCCGGTGTAGGGGGCATTCTCCAGTGCCCGTGCGGATTGAAGGGTTCAGGACTAAATTCCCCCCCCCCAATGCACGCTAAATAGAGAAAACGTACCATAGTCGACGTTACTCTGTACAGGCTGGATGCGAAAAAGACCCGTGGTCACACGAATATGGAGCAGGAATCCTTGCCTCCAGGTGTTTCCGGATTTCAGCTATCCGACGTGAGATCAAATCAAGCTCTCCCCCCTGGCCCACGCCATATCAATATTGCACAAGCGAGCATCTACCAAGCCAATGCGATTATCGAGATGGATCACACAGGAACTTCCCGTCTTGAATGCGCTGGCCTTAATGCTGGGTCAATTGCAGTGTGATAACCTGACAAGGCGGTTATCCGCGGACCGTGCATTGGAATGTTGTATTGGCTTTGGCGACCCCGGTGCCGCCCGTAGTGTTCACTCAGCTACTGGGGTTCGCGGGCTACCCATCACCCAAATGAGCTTCCAGGCTGTCACTTCTGCGATTGCCGGAAGGGAGAAAGCCGGGATAGAGATCCTTCAGCGCGTTGTACACACCTTATGCATATTATCTAGCTAGCCTAGCGCAACTGTCTTACGGAAAGAGGCATGATTGTCCCAGCGGTAGTTTCCGCTCCTTTTCACGGTAATCCCAAAGCCAGTCTCCATTTCACTGCCCGCGTGCACAGTTTGTTCGTGTGCCGGCTGGTCGGCATGGTGGAGGAATGGTCAGGACACCCGATCCTGCTACTGCGGGATGAAAAATGACCTGTGAACGTCGATATCCAGAGAGACGAGCCGCGCTGGGTGAGACATACTGGTGTCACTGGAATCTCAAAACGCGGTGAATCCTCTAACCGAACATAGACAACTGTGTTGTTCAAAAACCTCTCCTTGAAGGGACCGGAGCTGGGAATGCTCGTGGGGATTGTTTATCATCAATATCCCCGAGTCGTGTATCAAGCGGCCGAGCGCCCTTCAACCCTTACAGCCGACCGCACAGGAAATGTTGGACCAAAACCTATAACCATAGGGCCGAGCAGAGCGAACCCAACCTCACCACCCAAGACACAGAAGTCTCCACCTCCGGCCAACCGTGATCATGATGAATGCTTCACCACGCCAATGACCTCTCCCCTCACCTTTTCCCAATCGATGCTCTGATCTAGTTCCTCGTCAACCAACCCACAGACCGCGACATTATCTCCGCGAATGAGGTATAGGCCGTGTGCCACTTCGGACGAAGGCTCTGGATCGTCATGTGGGCGGATGATGCGCTCCACGGTCTGGTTTAATACCAAGTTTGTTAGTTGGTCGCAGGAGAGGAGAGTGCCGGTCAGGGTGCGGCCATCGGAGGTGAGAACCAGGACTTTTTCTGGGGGAGGTGGATAAAGAGTCAGCTATGCAAACGGGGATTTTTGAGGGGTGAGAGACAGACTGTTAATATAAGGTTGGAGTGACATTTTGTTTTAGGCTCAGCAATACGAGGTGGTGAGGCGTGTGCCTTTCTATGGATATTGCGGATGCACGATAAGTTGATCAACGCACAGAGTAACGAACGTCTGGTGGGGTTGTTGGAACCGGCAACCGGGATAACAATTTATCCAGCACGATGCCAAGCCCGGGCTGTTCCCAAGCCCCAGCACATACTACTGTTGCGTATTTGTATGTACAGTACATGTAAATGTAATATGCGTACAATGCGTCCGGCATTATTACTGCGCATCTCTCTCGATAACCTCCATCAAACCCTCCACTTCGCCCTCAGTAAACCGGTGCATAAGTTTTCCTACTTTCCCGGCAATGCTCGGATCCTCGACGGTCTCCGACCTCTGTATATGTATCTAGACCGCTCAACATGAGAAAAAAAACAGAAATTTCCAATCGCAAACGGGGGACGGTCTTATTGTGCATGAACGTACAACCGGCGTATCAAATTCATACAGATCCTTCCACGCCCGTTCCTCGGGCCTCATCACATCAATTTCCGTGTACTCAAAAGGCCGGGTTTTCCACACATGGGACAGTGTGACTTTTGCATTGTCGCAGAGGGAGCAATTGGCGCGGGTGAAGAGGGTTATACGGAGTGCTTGCCGTAGCAGTAGGACTGTCGGTTTCATTGGCTTCTAACAGCATGCAGGTGGGCAGGTGGGCAGGTGGGCTTTGTGGTGTTTGGGCGGAGGAAAACGATTGTAGAGTACGGAGCAAATTCTCGATGGTTCCATCCATGCTCGGCTATGGGTAGACACCATATATACTGCACAGAGTACTTGGACTGTACGTACCTTATCCTTGCACCTCCCATGCTCGAGATCTGAATAAAGTTTGCACAGCTCTCAACTCGACGAGATACCGTTTCCAAGGGCAAGTCGCGGTGATGGCTTCCAAGTGCATCCATAAGGGTTGCGGCAAGGTCTTTACAGATCCCAGCGAAGAGTGTGTCTACCACCCTGGCCCGCCTATCTTTCATGAAGGCCAAAAAGGTGTTTTGAAATCCCCAATTCGGGACTGGTTTCTATGATCGTGGGGCAGGTGGAAGCTGACTCGTTTCCACAAAACAGGTTGGAAATGCTGCAAAACCCGGGTCCTGACGTTCGACGAATTTCTCTCTATCCCTCCATGCACTACAGGGACACACTCTACAGTCGAGGAGACACCTCCCGCCGCAACACCATCAAGCGTTCTAGATGCTCAAACTGCGGAGTTCTCAACTCCACTGCCACCCCGCAACCCTGTCTATGTCCCCCACCAGAACCCGCCCTCTCAACCGGTCACCCCAGCTCCAATAGAATCCGACGAGGACGACCCAGCCCTCGACATACTCCCCAATACCCCATGCCGCCGCCGCGGCTGCACCGCAACTCACCCCGGTCCTCCGCGTTCTTCCCCAGAAACCTGCGTCTTCCACCCCGGCCACCCACTCTTCCATGAGGGCAGCAAGGGGTACACATGCTGCAAGCGACGCGTCCTCGAGTTTGACGAATTCATGCGAATTGAAGGGTGTCAGACCAAGGACCACCACCTCTTTATCGGGTCAGGCAAGAAAAGGAGCGGTAAAGCTGCAGTTGATGATGCGGGAGAGGAGCGGGTAGAGAGCGTGAGGAACGATTTCTATCAGACTTCCACGACGGTTATCGTGTCACTGTACTTGAAGAAAATCGATAGTACGAGGTCAAGCATTGTATTTTCCTCCCCATTGTCTATCGACCTAGATCTCGCCACAACAGACAAGAAACGGCACGCGACTACAATCCCTCTATATGCGCCTATCGATCCGGAGAAGAGCAAGTATAAGATCATGGGTACAAAACTGGAACTGACGCTTATGAAGGCAGATGGCGCAGGCTGGCCAGTGCTGAGGAGTGATGAGAGGATGACAGGGGAGATTATTCAGGTGGGGAGGGCAGGGACGGCGTAAGAAGAGCGCCTTCCTAGTTGAATAGCATAGCCTCTAGAAGATGTATATATGCCTTTAGAGCGTAGCGTAGACAATAAATAAAAGGTTTACCCCTAGGCTCTAGGTATAAAGACGTTATTTATATGCTCTGCCGTATAAATACTCGATGTTGGTGTGGTAGGTGATTCTTAGCAAGCCCTGAATTCTATAGTTCACCATGAGTAGCCAAAAACACTACTCCATTCCCTCCATTAGTTCTATCCTGTCAAGAACCATCCCCCTTAATCCCACCCACTCTCTCAACGCCTCCCACTCCACCCCCTCTTCCTCTCCCCTCCGGAACATCTCCTTGAACCCCCATGCCTGGGCAACCTTATCCGCTGCCGCCCTTTCTTCCTCCCTGATCCACCTCTCCCGCAGCGGCATGCCGCTTGCCCAAGTTACACGGTCCATCTGATCGTTCGCGGTAGTTACTGCTACAAGCCCCAGGGTTGCCGTAAAAGTCACGTATGCTAGGATGCCCGCAAAGGCAACATTAGTCGCCATTGCGGGGTCCATGCTGGACTGATATTCGGAAAGCTTGCTGGCAAGAGTGTAGGCCGCGACTGGGGCAAGGGAGAAGCCTGTTAAGGGGGGGAGGGCACGACGGATGAACTTGGCGCGGCGGAAGGAGGGGGCGGCCACAGTAGTGTCGATTATAGCGAGGGAAGTGGCGAGAGATTTCTGAGATAGTGCGCATTCGAGGGCTGTGTTGGCGAGAGGGAGGGGGATCGCGAAGGCGGCCTTATTGGGGTTCTGGAGTGTGTATTTGATCTCTGTTGAAGGACCGGAGGGCTTTGCCTTTGGAATTGGCTTGGAGGCATATAGTTTGAAGATCTCAGGGAAGGTTTCGGGCTTAGCTAGGAGTGTTTGGATGTTGACATAAGTAGTAAGAATGTCCAGAGATATGAATACCGGAGGATGGAGGAGGAGAAGGTGCACATGGTTGGAGAGTGCATCAATCGCTTCTCGAGTTTGTAGTATTGGGCGTGCACCGTCGTCCTCCAGAGATAGCAATGCCGAAGCAGCGGTACCGTCTCTAGATCCTGTGGGTGAGGCGACCAGCTTTTTGGCTATTTCCTCGCACGACCGGAGGACGTGCAAAACGTGTTCTTCGGAGGGGATTCCCTTGAATGAGAGCAGTGAGTCGACCACCTCCTTCACCCTTTGCAACTCGGTGGGATTATACCCAACCTGGGTTCGCGGCGAGGTTGGAGGTGGAAAAACATTGCGTGGAGATGACTGGGAAGCTCCTGCTGACTTCCTCTGCTTTGTAGATGCTAATCGGCTGGGTTGTGTCGCCCGGGGCACGCTGAAGACCCGGCCAGGTGCGACTCTTATGTAGTGCTTCAATGGAACATTGGGAGCGGATTTCCGGGAGATGAACATGCATAGCTGGCATATGGACCGCGACTGACGGGGCGCTGAAGCGTGCATTGTCATGCGGAGCATGGGGTTGCTCCTCCGGTTCCAATTCTCCTCGAACATCGACGGCGGAATGATATTCAATTCAAGTCACGTGTGAATATGGTGCACCGCCACACGCGGTGGTGACGACGGCCCTAAACTTGAGCCGCTTCACTCAGACATTTGGGCCTCATCACATAACGAGCTATCAGTACTCTCAACTTTACCAGTTGCCGCTCCGAGCAGACCGTAGAAGACATCCTGCGATCTCAGAGATCCCGACATTGAGCTAGAGCTCGAATCAGAATGCCTGGTCCCCCGCCTCCACCTCCACCCCCCCCTCCGATGCCTGGCTTTGGGGGGGGGGGGGCACCACCCCCACCACCTCTACCACCTGGCGGTATTCCTGCTAGACCACTACCAGCAGTTGCAAAGGATAGAGTGAGTTCATTTTTCAAGCTACTTACCCATCTGGACACCCTTGTGGGCAGATTGCAAGTCTAGTCGGCAACCTACAAGAGCTATAAACCCTCACTCTAGGAAAGGCGCTGACTGGTTGTTCAAGGGTGCGCTGTTGGGTGACATCAGCAAAGGCGTCAAATTAAAGAAGGCGACTGTCGTTAATGATCGATCGGCCCCTATTATCGGCAAGGAAGTTGGAGGGAGTTCAGCTGGACCACCGATCGGAGGCGCGCCGCCTGTACCGGGCCTGGGCAGGCCTTCAGGCCTTGCACCACCAGTTCCCAGTGGGAATAGACGAAGGAGTAATAGTGACCATGGTCGTGAGAACAATTCTGGGGGTGGTGGGGATAGTGGGTTGGGTTTTGGAGCCCCTCAACTAGGAGGGTTATTGGCGGGGGGGATGCCAAAGCTAAAGAGTAGGAGTGGGGGTATTGATACTGGGGGTTCGTAGTAGTCTCTTATCCTCACAGTTGGATGCAAAATATGCTGATGGTACTCTTTTACTGAACAGCGGTCCGGGACTCCTCACACCTTTCTGATCCGGAAACGTCCGTGTCGTCAAAACCTCATTCTTCAACAAATTCAATTCCAAAACCACCGGTTGTGAGCCCAAAATTGCCAGGTGGGCGGCCACTTGCTACTCTCAACCACCAATCATCTGCTCCATCATTCGGAGGTCTGAAAAAGCCACAGCCACCAAAGCCTCTTCAACGATCCACTCCCAATGCTATCCCCCGTCCAGGGCAACCACCTCTAGCCCATTCTTCCTCAGCGACAACTCCACCACGAGCTCCACCTCAGGCCCCACCTCAGCTTCCGGGACTCGGAGGCCCCAAGCCAAATAACCCCCCCCCTTTTGGTTTCCGCAAGCCCTCGGGTCCCGCACCACCACCTCCCCCTCCCCCTAGCTCATCCGC
This sequence comes from Geoglossum cookeanum, assembly GCA_021527025.2. Taxonomy (NCBI): domain Eukaryota; kingdom Fungi; phylum Ascomycota; class Geoglossomycetes; order Geoglossales; family Geoglossaceae; genus Geoglossum; species Geoglossum cookeanum. Next base: position 9,232 of record JAJDFF020000344.1, on the reverse strand, counting down.
ACCAAGCGCCCCACCAGTGCCTCCCCCTCCTCCACCTCCTTCTGCACCCTTGCTTCCTGTATCCCGACTCCCTTCCACTCGCTCGACTCCGCCTCCGCCTCCGCCACCCCCGCCGCCGGCAACTGCTCCAAATGGAGCACCAGGGTTTGCTCTGCGGGCGGCCAGGACAGCGTTAAGTGGCCACTCCCCCACTGCCCCGCCGCCTCCGCCTCCACCGACATCAGCACCAGCGCCCCCTATTTCGTCGGCCCCTCCTCCACCACCCGCCTCTCGAGTTTCTCCACAGCCATCGAGAATGTTAGATCCGAGCTCATATACGCTCTCCAGCGGTGGCCCAAGCGGAGGCAGGAGTTCTACTGGCCGAAAGGGGCCTTTTAAGATAGAAGACCCAAGATTCAGGTTCCAGCCTGACGGCGAGCTACCGACCCCGAGGGACATGGGTGGTGGACAAAAGCTATATAGAGCAGGAAGGGGAAGTAGCGTGCCGTTGGACTTAAGCGCATTTGATTGAGTGAAACACAGACCTCAGGTTTTAATCGGAAGAAATGGAGAAAGGAAACTTGGGGGAGGGAGGTTTAGGGTTGACGACTTGACTGAACTCAGGTTAAGAGAGAGTCACGTTATCAGTTTCTAGGAAGGCCTGCATATGTAAGGCCCCAGGGAAGCTATTCCACAACCGGTAATTTGAGGCATCCTAGAAGTGGCCAGTAGTTTGTAGTAGTAGTAGTAAAAAGGAGCGGGTGAATAGATCGTGTACACTCCCATGACGAGTTCCAGCTCTCCTACGTAACAGATCCTACAGATAGTCTTTCTTTTCGAGGCTAAACTCGATTCCAAGCAACAGGTGAACGAGGGTGGTACCCATTATTTCTTTACCAAATCAAACAGTAAAAGAAGGGCACGCACCGCACCGCACCCCCCAACCAAGCCTTGAACACATTTCCAAATACTTCCTGCAGATAAGCATTCCCACTCACCCACCACGCCGGACGACGCCGTTTTTATTTTTTTTATTTTTGGCTGGGTGGAGCTGGGTGAGGAGGAGCTGGGAAGTACATGCGTAATGGCGGCAAAAAGAATATCTGTGTATACTTGGTGTTTTTTTTTTTTACTGTGGAAATAGACATGTTTCCATAAGGCTAGCAACTCACCTTGTGTAGATTAAACCATGAAGATAGATTGTTGATAGCCCTAAGCTTCAAGTCGTTACAGTTCTTCCGCAGAACAAAAATTCTCTTCCGTTATTACACCCCTCGAGACTTGAAAACTCCTATTTCCTAAACAGCCGGTCAAAACTGGCTATTTCAATACTAAAAATGTTGGAATAAACGTAGCGGGTTAGTTAGCCCCCCTATCCTTATTTATCGATCACGATGCATGGGAATACTCAATACTGTAGATACCTCACACAAAACTTTGATATAAAAACAAAAAATAAAATTAAAAAAAATCATATTTCCAACCCTGAAAGGAAAGAAAAAAACCCCGACGCCGCTAGGACTCGAACCTAGGCCCCCGAAAGGATATGATTTCTAGTCATACGCGATAACCACTCCGCCACGACGTCTCTTGTTGACTTGCTGACTAGTTGACTAGTTGACTAGTTGACTAGTTTTGAGAAAAGCTACTTGGGCTTTGACCTTTTTTGGTTTTTTTACGCGGCGGTTTTTAAAATTTTTTTTTTGCTCTTGTTTTTGTTTTGATTTTTGCGTGGGAGCTGGATGGCTGGCTAGTTATGTTAAAATTAGTTGCCTGCATTGGAATAATACATATGGATATATATATGGAATAAAGTAAATAAACCGAAAAAAAACTGCCCGTCTGGATATCTGCTATTCTATCACCCCGCCCCTTCCTCAACCTCCTCTTCTTCTCCCCCGCCCTCATCAAGCAACCCTCTCCTCTCCTCCCCTGCTCTCCCTTTCTTCCACCACCTTACAGCCCTCCCCCACCCCCCTCTAGCCCACCTCCTGACTCTCTTCCTAACCGTCCACCCTGCCCAACCCGCGCCCAAAATGCCCAAAGTCCCTACGACAGCCCCTATTCCCACCAGCCCCGTAATGGTACTCACCCCGCACCCCAACATCCCCGTCCTCAACTCCCACCTCTCTGCCCAATGCGGACACACATCCGCGTTCCCGATCGGAAGCAGCAGCGCAATCCGCCCCGCCGCTGGCACGCACGTCGATGACTGCTCTGTTAGCGCCGCACACAGCCTCCGGGGGGGAGGGGGGGAAGAGGAGGAGGGGGCCTCACGATCGGGCACCATCCGCATGGTAGGTGGCTGTGTAGACAGGCAGAGCAGTCGTTTAGGGGCCAGCATTTTTGGAGGAGGAGGTCATTGTCTGGTGGGGTAGTTAGTGCACATGCATGTATCTTGGCGAAGGGCGTTTACTTACCGGTGCTATTGATCGGGAGGATGGCGTCTGGGGGGAGGTGGAGGGGGGATGTCGTGTTGTCGTTGGTATTCGGATTCCATGGCATCGTTCATGGCGTGGGTCATCATAAAGATCAAACTGCGGCGTACTCATGTCGGCCTCACGGTTGCTGCCGCTTTAAACGGTGAGCAGGTGATGCTCGCCCTGAGCTTGCACTTGCGCAAGCACCATCGATTCTGTTCGCAACAGACTTAGCTGTATATTTCCACAGCGGTTGGGTGGAAATATGGGACTCAGCCTTCCCCCAACGTTTCTCTAGATATGTACAGCTGATTTGAGCTTGGTAAAGGACGGCTACGATAACAGTTTAGGTCCAAATATTCTCTCTGTTCTGTGGTATTAGATAAGTTCAGCATCTAGAAAGACAGTCTATTTTTTAACTAGAAGGCCTTTTTTCAATCAATTACTTGGTCTTGTAGTTTTCCGCTCTTAATTCAATGGATGGTTTGAATATAGATTATATCGTTGTATATTGTTTACTTTAGCTGATAGCAGCAGTATATCTATATACCTTCCTATACTCTTGAAGATAGCCGAGAAGATTATCATATATTGAAAAAGAGTTATTGATAGGAGGCAAGAGGTCTAGAGACATGATGGCTAAGTTACAATACCGAACGGATGGAACTTTGCCTTGCAGTAGGAAGGATTCTGTTTAATGAGCAGCTGTGATTAAATTAGCATTGAAAAAGGTTTGTATATTAGTATTGCATTTTGATGCTATCATGATTGCTTGAAGAAACTGCATGTAGTCATACAGGGCGAAGTGGCTGCACCAAACAGATTGGTTGCTCGAAAGGGTAGTTGTTCAAAAACGGGATTGCCCACCCAGCTCGTGCAAGCACAGGGCGGCGTTGCTCACCCTCTAGATTCAGCATGTTTTTCGTTCTCATTCTACTTAAGACAATAGTGATGGAAATGCGGTTAGTAGTTCGTTTTTTCCAAATGAAAAATTCTGATTAGGGCTCGATAGCGGCTTTCTAGCTGTAGCGTAACTACGGAGTACGTGAGCCTGCATTCGTTATTGGACTACAGACACAGGCTAATAATGTTCCCGGCCCAAATACCATACTAGACTGCAGTCTAAACGTGTCCAGCGCATCGCAGTGTCTGGCCGGGCTGAAGTTAACATCAGGGGTTTCACTAGCATATAATAGGCGACGCTAGAAATCTGCTATCAAAGTCCACATTCTTCTTTGGGTTGTGTTGTGAGGGAAACATGAGTCTTTGCTCAATGTCGCGTGATATATTTATAGCAAACAGCTCGTCTTGTAGGGAAGGAGGTAGCAGTATCCGTGGATGAGTTCACATCGTTATGTTTGGCGTGGTGACTGCGTAGGGCGCTGCATTGCAAAATTGCGGTCGCTAATAGCGATCCGTATCGTCTAAAACGGCTACGGGTAAGTACGTCGGACGAGCGGATACATGGTAGTCAGGGCAAAAAGAGTTTCGAGACCTACATCGACTCTTTCACTGACGCCCTAGAAGCATTGTGTGTATCCCACGGCCACCCTTTGGCAAGGCTTTATGAGGCTCCCACACTTGCTGCCCTAGCCCGCCCTGAAGTCTGATCATTTCTACCTCCACCCAGACCAGCTGCGAAATCTAGCGGTTTATGGGTCCTGACGACTTGGTATCCTCGATCCAATTCCACCTCCACCGCACAGCGTACCCGGAGTGCTGCTTCTGCGGGCCAGACGCTCCTCTCGCCCCTTAAAATCCAATACTCCAGACTCTCCTTTGTGGGATTTTCAAGTAATCTTGCAAAATCTCTGGGGGTAAATTCTGGCACGAGGGTGAGACTTGCGCCAGGGATGTTTTCGTCGATAAGAAATCGCCGGATACCTATCGGTAGAAAGCCTAGAGAGTCTAGTTGATTTAACCTATGGTGAATTTCCATCGTCAATAGCTTAAGAAGCGGGGTCGTAAAATTATAGGCCGCACTCTGTCGGGGGCTTGGCCGGTGTAGATCAGAGCGGAGGAATGGTGCAATATAAGGGCGAGCCTGGGAAACAATGAAATGGTTGACATTGAAGAGTTCTGCAATCCTCCCCAAAGGAGAGCCACGATCGCCATAGCTCGCGTGGGTCCAGGAGCGGAAAGTCACTTCTTGAGCTGAGGCCCAAGGCACGATATTTCCCATTTCATCCTTACACTGGAGTGTCACCGGGGAATACAGCGTTGAAGAGGCGTTGGAAGCAAGCGCTGCTGACCATATGAGCTATGATCGGAGATTAGCACAGACTGTACAGGCCTCTGGCAGATTGGCTGGACTACTAACGACATTTGGCGCTGTCAAGTAATTCAGTAGATTCGGTACACCGCCCCTCCCGGTTGTTGAGACGGTGATATTCAGGACTCGTTTGGTCTTGTTATACGCTTCTTCGAAAGTCAAGTCGCCTACATTCGCCCGGACACAATCCTCAAGGACCTTTGCATCCAAGAAGTAGCCTTCTCTAAACAATCTCCTTAATCGACGGGAAAGAGTACAGCACCACCCGCTTTGATTGTGGGAAGCTTCCCCGTTCCTAGCACCCCCGGTTTTATTACGAATAGTGAAAGCTGTGAGGTCTATTCTCTCGCCGTTTAAGAAGTCCAGGAGCTCATCTTCCGTATGTATGCCGACGAGTGCCGCAATCAATGCTCCAGTTGCTGTTCCAGTTATGATCCTTGGTAGCAATCCTCGAAGGTGTAAGGCCTTGACAACTCCCAAGTGACATAGCCCAAAGACAGCACCACCCTGTAAGACAAGCGTTGAGCGTCCAAAAGCCTGGCGAGTATCATGGAGGAGGTCAAGCTTTGCTTGGGAGGTTAATCCGCTTTCATGCATAGGCGATGTGGGAAGGGAGGTAACATGCTCAATAGCTAGTGCTACAGAAGTAATGTAGTCTTCGATAAGGAGTTTCGAGCCTGCGTAAGCCCGATTATACAGGTGCGGCGAAGATATGTTCCCAAGATTCCGAACAAGCCCGGCACGTAGGATATTCACTAATCCTACAATGTCCCCCTCCTCGCGCGCTTCAAAAAGACTCTGCAGCCGTTCGTGGATAAGCCGGTAATCGTAGTACTTGCTGGTTGGATTCTGACGCCACAAGTCATTCCCAAGTTCGGCATCCAGTTGGTATGCCACGTCTTCCCATTCTTCAAATGTCCGAGCCTTGGCTAGCTGTTCTAAGAGCGCATCCCGAGGCTTCTTCCGGGTCCACCAGTAATATATCTTCTGGAGACGGAGTCAGTTGGAGGAACCAACTCAAAGGCCATAGGCACTGGCAACGTACAGCCTTCCAGAAAAAGAGCACGTCGAACACCAATCCGATTACCGAGCCCAAAAAGCTCAGGATGCTGTTATAATCGTACTTCTCAAACATCCTGCAACAAGCGCCAATACGTTCTGCAAGGGTCAGTGGCACCGGAGACTAGATGTGGCATCGTTGCTGTAGGAGAGAGACGTCAACGTGAAGGAGCTGTCGACGGTCACATGCAATTGTGAACACGGCCATCCACCATCGACCATCGCTGCGACGTTTGATCTGCGATAGAAACTTACTTGTGTGGGGGGCTCTGCCTGCACTGAGGAACTACTCGGTACACGCAGCACCCCATCGACCGCGGCCTGTGGATCGGCGGTAAAGAAAGCGGCGTGCTCACGTCTGCCCCACTCAGTTCTGCCGCTCTGGTGAGCAGGCCAAAACTAAGTTTTAGGTTAGGACAGCGATACGGTGTCTAGCAGCAACTTCGTCACCTAAATCAGCTACCTCAAAAATTGCCCCGCGACCCATAAGTTCAAGTCATCATCAATGGACGTGCTTGGAATGATGTCCAAAGCCAGTTGAGGGATGCAATACATGCCCTTCCCTCAGAGTTTTATCTGGCAAAAAACATTTTCAGTGGCCTTATAAAAGCCCAACCATAGGAACTAGAGATAGTAAGTATTTTTCTAGTTTATTTGTATAAGGCACTGACAATGAAGCTCTCAAAAGGAGGCTTTCAGCCGTATCAGACTGCTCAAGCTGCTTCCAGCTTCCAAAAGACTCAACAACGTCAATCCTCAGTAATAACAACGAGAATCGCAAGTATTCTCCATAAGCATATAATATCCAACTTATCTAGATAAATGATGGAAATAGTTTTTATCAGACGAAAATGTTACTACAAAAGTAATACACTACAAGGACAATACTATAGAGATAGCAGAGATATCTTATTGACAATATCGCTATTACCAGCAAAAGTTAGAACAATAGGTATGTAGCTATGAGGCAAGGTGACTGGCGTAAAGCCAGCAAAATTATGTATTTAAGCAGTATGCTACCTATAGTAGAATGGGCAGTAATTAGTTCTTTTTTTAAAGCTACTGTAAGAACTGTAGTGCGGGTCTTAGGGAGATATAGTAATGTGACGGCTTATAGTAACAATAGAGTAGCTCCGGCGTAACGCAGTAGTAATGCGTTCGTAGAGGCAATGTGTTATCACAGTAGTAAAGAAGCAATTAGCAGAAGTGCTCTTAGTATTGTAATTTAGAAGAAAAACTAATCGCTACCCATTTTACTATGGGCAACGAGCTGCTTAAATACATGGTTTCGCTGGCTCTACGCCGGCTACCTTGTCTCATAACTATATACCTATTGTCCTAACTTCTGCTAATAATGGAAATGTTGTCAATGTGGTATTCGTGCTGCTTCCATAGGTGTTACGAGCCTCCGATCGCCTCTGATCTGAGCCTCCAATCTAGCCTTCACGAGCTGCATCGAGCTGCATGAACTCATTACCATATTTATAAACCTCGCGCAAAGGCCTCAAACCCCTACACGGGCCTTAATCATGATGCAAGCCTCTACGCGGACCTCAACCGTGCGACCCAACAAACCTATGAATGCCACGAACAACTACCACTCGTAGTATAGCCAGTCCACCCAACCATGGCTGGCATGACTTGTGACAGTTCGTAGCGGGTTCGAGAGCTTTCCCTTCTTATGTATATAAACACGAGGTCTCCTTCTATACCTCCTCTCTTCTTTAGCTTTGAATCATCGAATAGAAGTAGTCCTACCTTGCTTTCCAAGCACCCGGAATCTACATTCGTGACAGTAGGTATGTGTCAGGAGTCTGCGTTGGCCGCAGGAATACTATGCAGTAGGGTAACCCTGTGTGGGTTCCATTACTGTATTTAGTCAATCGGCTGAGCCTCAGGAGGAGGCCAGCGATCAGTTCTTCTACATACTAGAATCGATCCTCTTACCTTCTGACATCGTATCCACCTGTAGCCTACGCAGCGGGTTGTCAACGACCTTCAGTAGAACTCGGCGCTCCGACCAAGCCTACACACGTCTACATCGACTCGCTGTCGTGCCATCAGCGACCAAGCCGGTCGGACGGTGTCACATTGCCATAACCGCCCTAGGGGTCCCTGAAGGAGGCGAACCTTACAGCATACTACTTTCGTAGTAATATCTTTGTCTGATAGGAACTATTTCTGTCGTGCATCTGTGTAAGGCGCTGACAATAAGGCTCTCAAAAGGAGGCTCTTAGCCGCGTCGAACTGCCCAAACTGCTTATGGCTTCTAGAAGACTCTACGATGTCAGTTCTCCGCATTAACAATGAGACTGTAAGCAAGCAACCGCAAGCATCCTCCGCAAGCATATAATGTCAAGCGCATCCAGACGCACGATGGAAACAGTTCCTATCAGACAAAAACATCGCTACGAAAGCAGCATGCCTACAAAAGCAGCACGAACACTCTATTGACAACATCTTCGTTACCAGCAAAAGTCAGGACAATGAGTATATAGCTATGAGGCAAGGTAGCCGGCGTAGAGCTAGCGAAACTATGTATTTAAGTAGCTTGCTACCCATAGTAGAATGGGCAACGATTAGTTCTTCTTTTAAGTCATAATACTAAGAGCACTCCTGCTAATTGCTTCTTTACTACTGTGATAACACATTGCCTCTACGAACGCATTACTACTGTGCTACACCGGAGCTACTCCATTGTTACTATAAGCCATCACATTACTATATCTCCCTAAAACCCACACTACGGTTCTTACAATAATATAAGACTCTATATGGACCTCAATTAGACTTACTGTCCAACGGACCTATGAACGGGCCATACCGCGAACTACTACTATTCATTGAATAGCTAACGAGCCCAACCACGACTAGCATAGCTCTTGACAGTTTATGGTAGATTTGAGAGCTTTCTCTTCTTATATATATAAATATGAAGTCTCCTTCTATATCTTCTCTTCTCTTTAGCTTTGAATTATTAAATAGAAGTAGTTCTATCTTACTTTCCAAGCACCCGAAATTTATGTTCATGACAGTTTGTAACAAATATATTATGGATTATTTTAGGAAAATAAGAGAATTAAAAGATAAAAATAAGTATTATAAAGATTATAATGATATTAAACTAGAGGTTTAATTGGGATTTGATAAAGTAATATTTAAGTAATAGTTCAATTATTTTTATAATAAATCTTTATATTTGATAGATAATTATACAATTATTTATATTATCAATGATATTCAAAACAAAAATTATATAAAAGTTTAATATTTCATCTACTTGAAAATATAATATTTACTTTATTTGGTACTATAAATAGCTAGTTTACTAAATAGAATTTTAGTATATCTAGTTTTCTACTTCTTTTCAATCTTTAAACTAATTTTAGTAGTATTTATTGCCATTAAAGTTCTATTAATAATCAACCTAAATAAGAGAAATTGATGTGAATTTACCACAGTGATGGGTGCTAGAAGTGCATGTAACAGATTATTGGGGTGA
>JAJDFF020000343.1:0-35784 GCA_021527025.2 Geoglossum cookeanum | reverse complement strand
GGCGGGTTGCTGCTATCTGGTTAGTTTCAGTGAGTGTGGCGGGAGGCATAGGGTGGGCTAGGAATATACCTCTGCATTACAAGCATTACAAGCATTACCCCCTCCATAATACCCATTGAGACGTCCATTATTGCCGCGTTGACCTGTGGACATTTTGGCTGATGTCTTTTGCGTGGTGTTTTGACCCTAGAGACGGTTAGGGAAAATAAGAAGTATGTTTAAGGGAAACGTAGGTAGATACCCTAAACGGGTGGGATAATTGCTGCTTGTCTTTCCGTCGATATATCGGGGATCTTTGCGGCGGGTGTAATATCATTCCATCGCCGGGTGGGAATGGTCTCCATATTTATGTTTAGCCCCGCATAGGCTTGAGAGAGTTCAGAAAGGACTTTTGTGGCGGGTCCCTTTCTACCGCCCGGTTCTGTGCAACATCGTGCGGCCTTCGCAGCCAGCGGGGTCGGTTGGGACTTTTGCAGTGCTGTGGCCCACACCCGAGAAACAAAAGTCCCAGGATAACGCGATTCGTCACAGCAAAACAGCCGCCACATAGGGCGACTTGGCATCCCTCCAATCGGTGTAAAGGGAAATTCCTAGGCTCGATCCAGCAGACAAAAAACCCTTGATCCTCACCGATACGTTCGCCAGCTATCTGCACATCAGACGTTACCCGCCACGGCAGAATGCCTACGTAACTACGGCTGTGTCTATTGCAGGGTCGCTGACGTATGCAAGGCTAGTTAGCGTCCAGGACTGGGGGGCCGATAGCAGCCGGAGAGGGGGAACAGTACATCAGCTAGCGAGTGGGCTGCGAAAGTGCTACAAAAGTGCTGCACACGTCTTTCCGGTACCAGGCCATGTTGCCTTGTCCGCGTCACCCTTCTGGAAATATAGTGCCACCGTAATAATCGCCGTAAATGGGTGTTTGTTCCATGTAGACCGCCATATGCGGGACTCTACCTTATGGTACGCTCCCCGAATGCAGGAAGAGGTCCCTCCCATCTGGGGACATCTCCTAGGGGCGGTAGCACGCCTCACCGCGTCTAGTCGATCCCTGGATCGGCGGTTGTTTACGTCGTCTGGATGCGAAAGGACTCCAGCGTAGTGAAAATGGTTGAGCCCCAGTTGTGAGGTAGTTGGCCTCCCGCCGCACGAGAGACTCGTATACCCAACCCCCGCCTGTGCTGGTACACAACCTCACTCTAACCAAAGCAGACTCTTTAACAACCCCGTCGAGAGAAGCCGCTGCGCCCTATCCCTGCGGGGGGTTGATCATTATGTTAGACCACTTCTATCGTCTTTCATTCCTCCTATTGTTTCCCCGCAACCCCTTCCGCTAACGGGTGGTGGATTCTGCCTTGACAAAGCCTTATTGTCTTGGCAGCCAGCCTGCAGTTAGGCGGGAAGTAGCTATTCTACCAGGCTAGGTTGCGGGCCGGCCGGTCCGCCGCCACTCGTAGGGAACCTCAGCGGTTTCAGCATTGGTGCCCAGGTTATCCTAGTTGATATAGCCAGGCTCCCGGGTATTGCACTCCACGCAGTACTCTGTAGATAGATTGAGTTATCTGACATTATTGTGCGGTAACTGCTGTCAGGGCCTTAGGGCCAACGCGAGTCAAGGCGCTTCCAAAAAACATAACCCTAGGCCGCATCCTCATTGCCGCCAGTTCCCTCTCCATCATGCAGGCAGTCTGGTGCCTATACCCTGTCTCGGACACCAGCGGCTCTAGCATCACAGAGTCGTGCTGGAGGAGAGTTGCCCTTGATGCCACCCGAACGGCGCGATAGTGAGGGGAAAGTTTATACACAAGGAAGCTGAACGGGTTAGCGTCACGCCTGGCTCTGCTGGCACTCTGTGAGATCTTGTCCGGCTTATCACACGGGATAAGGTATCGGAATTGTGTGTACAGCGGCGAACCCCCCCAAAAAGTATTTCGTTTCGCTCGGGGTCTACTGCCACTACGGGCGGGGATAGGTTCACACGGGGATTTATTCCAGGGTGGCGTGAGTTTCCCCAAACCATAGTGTTGCAATATGCCTCGTTGCCGCGGAGGCAATGCCGTGATAACGGCAACGCCACGAACACGGCATTGGAATCGGCGTCACACAGGTGCGACGCGGGAACGATAGCTGAGACCGGTAGAGGCCCCAGGATTAGGATTACGGAGGTTGGAGGCCTCCTAGGCAATGCCGGCATTGTAAGTAGAACGTTGATAACCAGAGGCGGGGCCTCGTAGCCAGGCAAGCAGTCAAGCCAACACAAAAGTTTCGCTGGCGATAGGTTTCGAGCCCTAACCATTGTTTACATTGTGACTACGCTGTGACTTGTTTCTACCATTACAGCCATCCAAGCGACCGAACCAAGTACATGCGCCAATACATAGCTTTTAAAACTGCATTCTGTAGGGAGAGCTAGAACCTCTACTAGGGTTATGAATGAATGATCTTGGGTGGCAGCTTAACTGCTTGTTGTTGTTAGATACGTACCTGCCACGTGGTAAACCGGCCGTGATTCAACCTTACGAGAATGCTAGATACTAGCTACTGAATCTGGCTTCGATCTGCCACTAACACTCGTTCGCAATACAGTCGAGTCGCGCTACAAGAATATGGTCGGGGGCTATGTGTTGAAATGCTATGTCGCGAGCGGAGCTACCCAAGACTTTTCCGCGGCGGCGAATTGAAGCCAGCCAAATTGCATGGCTCCTATCTGCCTAGCGGGCGAAAAGTTTTCTTTACCTAATTTTACGTCCTGTTACATAGTCTTTATCTCGCACCTAATACACTCTACTTCTACTATCAATTTAAACACTATGAACTCCATTCTTATAGCGCGGTTATTCTTATATTCTTATAGTAGGAGCCCAGGATCGGGGTGGAGCCGCGTATTCATATTCCTATAACGCGACTCGGCCGTATCACCAAAAAAAAAGAGTTGATTAATTGCAGATTAACATTGCGCCTGACACCACAACGGCATAGCTTTTCCAGCCTCACGTATGCCAAGCTACTATCTCGGGGTTGTCCTCTGATGGATGGGCGCAGCTTCGTATCTCAATAACAACAATACATTACTGTGGCCGGCTCACTAGTAGACCACTGCGACCAGGTCCTTATCCCCCACAACCGTCGTCCAAGGCGCAAATCCCACCGCAACTCCACGGCCTGCTGGCCTCGCCTGGTTTGGCGTGGGGAGTTCCCCCGGTAACTACAGCGCGTATTGATGTCTAGCAGAAGAATCTCGCGTTATAAGAATATGAATACGCGGCTCCACCCCGATCCTGGGCTCTTACTATAAGAATGGAGTCCATTGCCCCAACCATATTCTTGTAGCGCGACTCGACTGCATTCCTCAATATTGCCTGCACTTGCTCTTCTGATTATATTGGAACATCATACAGAAACCTTGACTCCTGTCATACCTTTTAGATTTCCTCCACATTACCCTACATAAGGAAGTAATGATAGAAACAACGCCAACCGTGGTGAACATATAGAAATACAATGAGAGACTGCGGCCATAGCGCCAATTAAAATAGCCAGAGTTTTTTCTTTTTCTGCTCCTGATAATTTTCCTCTTGGACGTTGTGTTGTCCGACAATCGCAAGGAAAACCTCGTCGAGCGTTGTAGGCGAAACGGAGTAGTACTCCAGGCCTAGTTCATCCTTATGCGCCTCTAGGAGGCGGAAGACCGCGCCAATCCCCCCACCATTAGCGGTGCTGCAAGCGCTGCTGGAATCACCGGTAATAGTACAAGGCGTGATCTCGTCGCGGCCACCATCGTCTGCCGTTGCGGTTCGCGGTGGAGTCACACCCTCTAGCTGTTGGTCCGTGGGGACACTGAATTTCATCTGTCCATGGTAGCTCCTAGCCTCTATCTGGGCACTTGGGAACCGCTCAGCAATCCACGCACGGATACGGTCCATCTCCTCGGGCGGGGTTTCCGCTGCCTTTCGCGTTATCAAATGGACATGGTAGGCATTGCCGCATTGGCGTCGGAGGTGAGCAGGAGTTCCAAGTGCAAGCATTTTTCTAGCTAGGATGCCGACGCGATTTGCGAGGGCATCGGCTTCTTCCATAGAGTGGGTCTAGTGCGAGGGGGTTAGAAATTACGTCTACAGGGCAAGGTGGGGGCAAGACTTCAAACATACCGTGAGTACAAGGGACCGGCCGGGGATGACGGTCGCAAGGGTTTTCCACATCACGCGCTTCGCAGCGGCATCCATACCAGAAGATGGTTCGTCAAGTAAAAGGACAGCCGGGTTGCCTGGGGTAATCGTAGTCAGTTTTGTTGGGTTTCAGTGTCACGAGATCACCAAAGAACATACCCATTAAAGCGACACCTAGGCTCAATTTTCTCTTGTTCCCCCCTGACAACTTTGAAGCCATCCTATCCTTATACTCTTCTAGCCCCACGGCACGTAACACCTCGCAGACATTGTGCTCTATGTCGTCGACGCCCCTGATGCGGGCGTAGAAGCGGAGATGCTCCACCACGGTCATTTCATCTTTTGCATCGACTTGGGGGCACACGCCTAGACGAGACCGAGCTGTTGCGCGATGTCTCTTGACAGATGTGTTTTCGACATAAATCTCGCCTCTCTGGTCGGAAGGCTGGATATCCCCGCGGATGAGGGAAATAGTAGTGGATTTGCCGGCGGCGTTTGGACCAACGAGAGCAAAGACCTCTCCTCTCGCAACGCCGAATGTGACGTCTTCAACGGCAACGTTGTTGCCATACGCTTTTGTGACATGAAGGACACGTAAGCCATCATTAGAGCTGCTCACCCGATGGAGCTCTTCAGTGACGCCAAAACCTAGGGCGTCAGTTTCCTCCGCATCCTGTAGACGGTAGGACTTCCGGAACCTGTTAAATATAGGACCGCTGTCCCACCACAGGAGAAAGTTAAACAGAGCGAAGGACTGGAGCACTAGATATAAGATCGGGCCGCCGTAGAGGGTGATGGCTCCTGGGTAAGGAGCAAGATTATCGCCTCGACATGCCACGGCGAACATGTTGCTAGGCGGAGTTAGCCTTTGGAACCTCTCATCCGGTCTAGGGAAACTCACATGGAAATAAACAAAGCACGGACTAGATTCCCAACAGGGGTGATGGTAGCAACTGTGTAATGCATGATGTTGAGCACTGACTCAACCCTCTCGTTTGGAGCATACGTGAGAACTAAGAGGTATGCGAGGAAATAGAGGAGAAACATAACCCTAGCGAAAAGTTAGCGTACTGGAGCGGGAGTAAGGCACGGAGGGGCCCCCGGGAGATGACAACATACGCCTGACCTCCCGAACAGATGGCGAATGAGGCCAACTGCGACTTCGCGAACAGAGAAATCACATAAGCCAATAAAATCGATGCAAGCCCATACAACATGATAACCACAAACAAATATGATAGGTGGTACCAGACCCCGCTAGCAGCACTGGCGAATAGCGCGGTAATGATCACACTCGATGTTAACACGACGATGAAGTCAAAAGTGGCATATGCCGTCCATAGTGGCAACGCCCTTACCCCATTCGAATACTGCAACGACCGCACATTTCTCAGCCGTTCCCCTGTTGGATACAGAGCAAAGAACCCCGGGAACGCCACCATCGCTAGCCCAAAATATGTTATGAACTGCAACGTGTATCCCGAACCGGGGGTGAACGGGACGTCGAACGGTAGGTACTGCGTGCCAATCGAAATATTACTCGAGAGCACTGAGAGCGCGTTCTGTGTGATGAGGGCGGAATAGAGGTCTTGGTTCGCACGATAAGCGAACGTTGAGGGAGAGCCAGGAAGTGGGTCTCCAAGGAAGAATCCGCCTGGAGTAAGATTGCGAAAGTTGCGGTCCACGTAATCGTTAAAATCCCCCAGCGTCTCAACAGAATGGATCGACTGCAGTAGCGAACTCATGTTCTTTGATCCCGTAATAGAACCCTGGTAAAGCGCCCCAAACTTCGTAAGGGAGGCCAGCCCCAGCCGGCTGGAGGGCCCCACTACCATATTAAATTTTTTCGAAATCGCAAAATCCTGCGGCGAGAACGAGGAGCTCTGGTCCTCGTGAGAGCAGCCACGGCTCCCAAATTTGCGAATAAAGGTGCGGATGAGTATTGAGGCTATAATGGGAATGATAAAGGCGGCGAGGAGGGGCAGGAAGTTTCGCCGAAGGACGGTGAGGCGTTTGCGGAAGAGGACGAAGGCCTGCGACGGGAGGGAGAGAGTGCGTCCGTTGTTGAGCGTTATACCCTCTAATAACGCCTTATCAGTCGGTGGCGTTTGCGCCGGCGGCTCCTTCTCTCCTTCGGGTAACACTGAGGTGGTTGTAGTGGTTGGCGTGCCCGCCTTTACCTCTTTCACGGACGGCGGCAGCGAGGGCTTCCTTGTGGTCCTTACTTCCTCGGCGACAGCCAAGAAGACATCTTCGACAGTTGGCCCAACAACGTGATACTCGGTAATCCTCTGCTGCTCGAGCTTGCCGACGAGGTTAGCCGCTTGCGAGGAGTTGGGGATCGAATAGGTGGTTATTGCTTTATCAGGTGTTGCTTGCGTCGTCGGGGTCGGGAATCCTTCGACAGTAGGGGCATCCTCTGGGGTCGTATGTGCGATATGGACTTTGTAGCCCCCACCAAGGCGGTGTTTAAGCTCCACGGCTGACCCCTCTTCTCGTAGTGTGCCTTTAGAGAGGATTGCGATGTGGTCTGCTAATACCTCAGCCTCATCCAGGAAGTGAGTAGTCATGATGATTGTCCGCCTCCCACGCTCAGCGAGGAGTATATCCCAGATTTTGCGTCGCGATAAGGAGTCTAGACCGCTAGAGACTTCGTCGATGCAACACACATGGCTTCCGCCGGTAAACATCATACCAAGCTGGAGTTTCCGTTTCTGGCCTCCTGAAAGAGTCTTGGCTTTGGCTTTGATCTTGCGGTCGAGATCGCAGGCTGCAATTAGGGCCTGAAGTTGAAACTTAGAATCGACATGAGAAGAGGATTTTATCCTATTGAAGATACGGATATGTTCTTCGACGGTAAGGTCATTCCAGAGGACGTTCTAGAACCGGCCAGTCAGCCAACAGACTCAAAGACTTTGAGATAGGATTAAAAAAATTAGGCAAAAACCTTTTGAGGGCAGATTCCAAGCCCACCAGTTCCATTAACCCGTATAGTCCCCTTGGTCACCTTAAGTAATCCCGCGATGCCCTCCAATGTAGTCGTTTTCCCGCTTCCATTAGCCCCAAGAAGCACTGTGATATGACCCTTTACCATGCCCAACGTTAGCCCATCTACAGCAATGACGGTTTCCTTGCGTTTCCCAAAGAGCGGCGCGATATATCGGAAAAACCACGTCGGTCTATAGTGCTTGGAGAAGCCCACCAATTGCACCGTAGGCGTATTGCTATCGTCGGCTCCTGACACGACTGACCTCGCTTTCGAAGCTGTTCCGTGGAGGTATTTCTCGACAAGTGCCCCGAGAAAGGGAAATGCAAAAATGTGAATAATCAGGAAGGCCCACAATACGACACCCGGCGTGCCCCAGGTGCTATTAGGCGGGTGAGAAGCCATATCTATCGGGATATTCTGATGTTGCCATCGAGCCAGATTGATGAAGAAAAACACATATGTCATCGGTGGGAACAATAAACTCAGCACCGTCACAGTCCCCGAGCCAGCTCCCCCTTTAGAAACGACCTGTGCGGCGATACCAAGTAAAATGGCTATGATCGTTGTTATGATCCCACTCAGCTGTGCCTTTTTGAAAAATGTCGCACCAAAGATCGAAAAGGAGGTCAGGCTCAACCCAGCGAGTAGGTGGAACACAATGAGTATCCCCATGGAAGTTTTGGTGAACAAGCCGATCTCAAGGACCACAGCCATGATAATCCAACCGGGTAGATATATGATGTCAAAAGCCAAGTGATGCGAGGTGAGGCGTGCGAACTGGGGTTGCCACGGATGAATAGTCGTCGCCATGGCATCTATCAACTGGGCCATGCCGCTCTCCCGCTCCGTCGCCACGAACCCAACCAACTGGTAGATAACCCCAACCACACCAACAAAGAAGGCAACAGCCACATAGTCTGCAATACCATTCATGAATGCCGAGCGTATGCGATCCTCCCTCTCCTGCTGCGTTCTCGACGTATATGGATATTCAAAGACCTTGCTGGGCAGTGAAGAATGGTCAATAGTAGTATTAATAGAGGCGATGGCAGAATCGATGGTATTTTGTAAGGGGATAACGTAGACCTCTACATCGTTCGTTGACTTCCGGTAGTCAAACCTAGTTCCGAGCGCCGCATCGGTCCGGAGTGTGTAGTTCCAGATACCGCCAGAACCTTCGGTAGGAGAAGAGTGGAAGACCGCTGCAGCAAAACAGACACTCACGAGCCGGAGCGAATTCCGGCAAGTATCCACTAGTTCCGTTTCATTCCCAAGCACCTTCACAATCTTTCCCTTTCCCTCTACTAGAGCCATCGAGCGATTTATTACTCTCTCGATATCCCCCCCTTCAAAGCCCCCATTCACAAACACCAATGTATTCCGGCCTCCGCTCGCTTCACCCATCGCAACATCCAGACTCTTAACCGGAGCTGAGTCCGCGATCCCAAAGCGCGAAGGGGGGACGAAGATATTCCGTGCGTTGGCCAAGAAGACCATGTAGATAATAGGGAGGACCAGCGCGCGGAGGAGCGTGCTGGGCACGCGTCGGGCAAGGGCGATGAGGAGGGTTTTGACGGTCAGTGCCCATGTTTGGCGGAGGAGCACCGGGGCCGGCATTGCGCGAGGTAGTTGTCACTGTGAGCGAACACACGATAAACAAGGAGGAAGCGTCAAAAGGGAATAAATGACTCGACCCCTTACCACTCTCTTTTAAGCACACCGAGTCGTACTTGGCAGATTCGTATTGCCCACGGCCTGCAGGACTGCGCCTCCTACCAACAACCAGTTCCCCCCGCTGGTTAGGGCTCCCGACGAGGCAGATCCAAACGGCCGGAGCACATGGGCATTGACGGTCGCAGTCAACTCTGAACCCATCTACCAATTGATCATAGCCAACCTCTCTAGCAAGGACAGCAAGGGATACGAGGACGAAACCGGGGGAGACGGACGCAGTGGGGTGGAACGACGCGTAACATGCTTGGCGCCATCGGTCGCAAAATACGCCGACGACATGAGCCGCCAATGATCAATCTTCCCAGATATATTTGCCGAAATTAACGGGACCTCACAATTTACGACCTCTCCACCGTATTAAGTGTTGCCATGGGCCACAGAAAACCGTCTCAGCCTTTTCTAGTGGCGCACGGCAACACTTAATACGGCAGAAGTTGCACACATGGTCAAGCTCCAAGGTTATATTCTTATTCCACCGCTTGCAGCAGAGAGAACAAGGCTACACGCCTCGCAGGTATTCGTGCGCACTTTCGCAGGTCGCTGTGCAATATCATATGGATAAGTCGAATTGCTAACAATGACATAGACGACGACATTTACAATCTAGCCCACTCCGTCCTAGCTTACCATTCCGCTCAAACTGCTCCGACCTGACGCCTCACGACAAGCCCAACAACCGCTCAAAATCACTCAAAGACAGAACCTTCATTCCCTTTTGAGGAGTTTAGCGTCCGCAACAGTCACTAAGAAAAGCTCAGTCACAGAGAGATAGTGCAATTGTTAAACACCCCACAGCCGTGAGGTTCAATTTGCAGTCATTAGTTCCACCGAAAACCCACGATACTGTGTACAAACCCCCCTAGCTCGAGGCGAGACACTAGGGTCCCTCCCTCCTCTATAAGCTACCTATCCTTCCATAAGGCGTGAAGTACGCTTTGTCATATCACGCCTGCCACGCTCTGGAGCAGCCTAATCTAGTTTATGGGGAATAGAAAGACAAATAGACCAGATAAGAGGGGCTCATGAGGATCTTTTTGGTAATTGCCCTATACATATTTATAGTTCGTCGATAGGATGACCTGGGAATATGACCCTTATATAGGAGGACCTGCAGCCGCCTTCAGTGCCATCACATAGCACGAACGCTACATCCCCTTAAGTAGGGTTGCAGATAATCTCAACACCAAACCCCCAACGCCAAATCCCCAACGCCCCACCTAGCCTCTATCGGCGTAACCCCGCACCCCACTCCCTCCCTCATACCCAGCCGGTAACTCCTCCAGGTGCCAGTTCCGATCGACAGTTGCCATCTCCGCCGGCTTCCCTATTCCCGTCATTTCCGCTCTCACCTCCTCAGTTCTACCCTCCTCCCGTCTCCTTTTCAGCAGCTTCCAACCAACCCAAAACAGACCCATGAATATGATTATACCAGCGATGGTAGATCCGACGCCAATACCAATGGAAGCGCCAGTAGTGAGAGTACGATCGCCCGAAGGTACTACGGCGGATGTCGTTGCCGAACTTGTTGCCGTCGTCGTCGTCGCTGAGAGGGTGGTTGATGACAGTGATGTCGTTTTGGGTGGTCCAAAGGCATTAGCATCGAGGGTAACCCCCAAACTAGGTAGAGATACGTCAGCCAACCCTACTACAGAAAAAAGGCCACGAAGCAGAGTGCATACGCTTCACAATAACCTAACCCCCATGCACCCATGACTGTTGTTCTCCAGCCCGGATTAGCTATCACCCACTCCAACCCAGCCCAAGCCCAAGGCGAAAGGAGCGCTCACTTGCAGATTCCTCATCAGAGCAGTTTGACCTCAAACAGCTGCTCTGCTTCAGGATAAAGACCGCACTATTGCACAGACATAGCCCATCCGTGCAGTTAGTAAACGATGCCGCCCAGGGAGAGCAGTCCTTCTGCACGAAACCAGTCAGTCAAACCGCCCTAGAACATCCCCATCCACCGATCTGCAAAACCCCCGCGCGAAAAAGAGTAGCCAAACGTACAGCGCAAGGCGGCGGAAACTGCTGGGTAGCAGAAGGAAGAAGCAGGAGCAGCGCGAGCGAAACAAAATAGAGGATCCTCGAACGAGAAACCGCCGCCATATCTCTGTTGATTCCAGCGAAGCAGACAAGCAAGACTAGTTGTCGCGATTCCGGCGCGAGGCTCCCCAAAAAGCGGGAGACGGGCGACGATAAAAACGGATCACACCCATCCCCATCCCCTTCCACCCAGCAGACATAGCCACCCATACATACATACATACATACATACATACCCTTCAGCCCACTATGCTAGGGTTACACGATCGACAAGCAAAGGACGGGACATGCCACCCACACACAAACCCACAAAACCCGCGCAGCCCCAACCGCCAGCGCACAATTTCTTTTTTCCGGGGCTGAGGGGAGCCAAAGAACGAAGAAAGATCGTCTTGAGGCGTTCTGTTCTAGGCCCACCCTGCAATGCAAGCGGCTAGTTTAAAATTAAAAAAACAAAAAGACCCATTCTTCCGTCGATCTTATTGGGTTTTTTGTTTTGGTTTCGGGGGAGAAACCTGTAGAATATCCCTCCCCTCCCCACTTGAAAAACAAGGAAGTTTTTTTTTTTTTCGTTTTTAAAAACTTGTTCTGGCAATCCCTCGCTGCCCGATCACGTTACATGGTTAATGGGGACAATGAAAAGTAATTCGGGATATAATACATACAATGGATAGACTTGTTAAAACTACTACTAAAAAGCCCCCTAGCGATAAAGTACATGATATATATCGCGTTTTTTCGAAAAAATATATATATATATATATATTTTTTCGTCTTTAATTTTTTAATTTTTTTTTTTTTTTTTTTTTCCCTCACCAAAAAAAGTCAAGACCGAAAGGCGCAACGAATGCGCAAGCAGCAAGTAGCAGTAGCAGTATATAACGGTTACACCCGGAACTTTTGTTTATTTTTTTTACTTGAATTAATTGTTTTTTTTTTTTTTTTTGGTTTTTTTTTTAGTAGTAGTAGTAGTAGTAGTACCACCTACAAAAAACAGAAGGCTGAATGAAAATACGACACTGTGGAGCGCGTCGCAGAGGGGTTTTTTTTGGGCGGGGGAGAGGTGGGGGGGGGAAATTAAAATAAATAATTAAATAATTAAATAAATAATTAAATAAATAAATAAATAAAAACGGTTCGGTTTGGGAAGAAAAGAAAATAAAGGAAGGCAAGGTAGGTAGGTAGGCCTTTTTACCGAGAAACTGCACATTCGCTCTCTGGGCTCCCTGCGATCCGCTGCTCTCTCTCTCTTCTCTCTCTCTCTTCTCTCTCTCTCTTCTCTCTTCCCGCGAAAAAAAAAAAAAGATATAGCTTCTAATCTTTTTATCTGTCCTTATTATGATATGCATGTGGAGTTTTCTTGAAGGGTGTGGGGTCTATGCGTAGTTGTTGTATCGGGAATAGATATAGGGAGCTGGTTCTTGCGAGCTACTTTTTTTGCGGAGATATGTAACTGAGTATAATAGATGTCTTTGCTGGTTTGTGTCAGACTCTCTTCTTCCCATTTAGGTACTACCCACCCCCCCCACTATCTAACCTTTAGTTGAGCAATCTCTTGCGGTTACTCTTTTAGTTGTTGCCTTCTCCGCTATCGTCTATCCTGCTCTTCTTGTTAGTTTTACTGCTACTCTCTCTTGTTGTTCTTTTTCTTACTCTTCTTGTGTAAAGGCGTCTTAGCACCCCTTACATCTTGCTATAGTCGCTGTTTTTTTTTTTGTTACTTTTTGTTGCTTTTGCAGCTTTTGCCACTTCTGCTGTTCCTGTTGCTGTTCTTGCCACTGCTACTGTTTCTCTTGCGGTTGCTGCTACTTTCTCTATTCGCTTTATTATTACTACTGTTTTTCTTGCTGCTGATGTTGCTCTTCCTTTTGTTACTAATATCCTTCCTTCTACTGCTACTGCTTTTCTTGCTACTACTCCTCTGTACTGCTACTGTTACTGCCCTCTATACTGCCGCTGCCACTGCTGCTTCTCCAACTGCTATTGTTGCTACTTTCCCTACTATTGCTGTTGCTCTCTCTATTGCTGCTCCTGATTTTCCCGCTGCTGTTGATCTTCTTACTGCTATTGATCTTCCCACTGCTGTTGATCTTCTCACTGCTTCTGATCTCCCCACTGCCGCTGTTCCTCCTGCTGTTGCTACTTTCTCCCCCTACTACTGCTTTCTCTGTTGCCATTGCTGTTTCTCTCTCTACTGCTGCTTATCTTCCTGCTGCTACTGATTTCCCTACTGCTGCTGATCTCCCCACTGCTACTATTCTCCCCGCTAGTGCTGCTTCTCTTCCTACTGCTGCCTGTAGTAGTACTCATACTGTTGGAGTCGATACAGGTGTACGCACACGGAAGAAGGACTACTTGATCGGGAGGAAGATGATGCTTCTATTGTGTCTTCTAGCTACCACTAAAAGGAAAAGGAAAACATTCTCGTTGTGGGTCAGGTGACAATCGCGCAGTTGCGGGCTTCTAACATAACCGTGACACATACTAATCAAAATTTCCTCATGTACCTCCGTAGAGCAGTATTAGAATTTAAAGTTTGTGTTACACCGAGCTAACATTACTTTCGCCGGTGACTATAATATGTATGTAGTCCTTGTTTGTAGGCTTTTATTTACCGAGCTGCCGAGCCGCCGAAGTGGCCAGGTCTTCCCACCCAAACTCTCCGGTTTTGGCGCGATGTTCTAGCCAGTTTCTCTCGGCGCCAAGGGAGGAGAATCAGTGGTGAGAGCGTCCACCACTGTCCGCCACGCATTTCGCCCCGTGCCGGCTCATGGCGAGCTGAAACTAAGTGCGGCTGACTCGCGACGATGGATATATAACCAACCCCAAACCATACAATTCTCTAGAAGGAGGATCAAAAACCATCGACAAATTATATCTCGAACAGCTTTCCCCACAACACAAGTTGAAACCTGATCGATGCTCTCTACACACATAACCCTTCTCCTTATCCAGCCGCTCCTACTCCTCACGCACGCGTTTCCCCCGAACATTCCCTCTACCTCTATTACCTGGGATCTCCTCGAGTCCCTCGAAGTCGCGGAGTGGGACTGGGATGGGGACTATGCCCGCTCGAAATATGGCGGCTGGAAAACCATTGATGGTGCATGTAACACCCGCGAGACTGTTCTAATGCGCGATGGCGAGGATGTGGAAACGAACCCAAGGACCTGTGCGGCGGTGAGTGGGGTGTGGCATAGCCCATATGAAGGAGGCACGTGGACAGAGGCCTCGGATCTCGATGTGGACCATGTGGTGCCGTTGTCGCATTCCTGGAAGGTAATTTAGCCTCTTAGCCCACTCTGGTCGCCCTGGGGGGACTGCTTTGTCTTGCTAACGTAATGTTCCCCGTTTTCTCAGTGCGGGGCGAGCTACTGGACGGCCGCGCAGCGACTCGCATTTGCCAACGATCTCAAGAACCCCCAACTCATCGCGGTGACCGATAACATCAACCAGGCGAAAGGAGACGCCGCTCCCGACAAGTGGAAGCCCCCGCTCAGTAAGAGATTCTTCTCACGTTTCCTTGTTGATTTTATGGCGGGAGTTTTCGGCGCTGATGAACATTCTACGGTTTTTTATAGAGTCGTTCTACTGCACATATGTGAAGATGTGGGTAAAGGTGAAGAGCGTGTATAGCCTCACCATTACAGTCGAGGAAAAGGAAACCTTGGTGAGCATGCTTGGTACCTGCAAGAAATCTGCGGGCGATCTATGATGAGAATGTAGCCGTGTTGGCGGAAGGCGCCTGCCTGTGGCAGTACCAAATATCAGACTTTTTAAAATTAACTTGATGACACTTTATGCTTAGAATATATGACTGCTCCGTGAGCGCTTGGTGTTCGGGGGGAGATGGCTTGGTTCATCAGGAGGCAGCTTCCTTCCTTCGCTCCGGCATGTATCTTTATGATAGGTAAAGTGCAGCTGCATTGCGTAAAATTTCCCGCTATATATTGGACAGGGCCGTTGAGCTTGGTTGCTTACTAGCGTTGCATCTGGCTTACAACGATTTAATAACCTCTAACAAGTTCCCTGCTAGAGAGCATATCGGCTGTGAACTACTACTTCATAACTAGTCTACAGAAGGATAGAGATATACCACTGGGGTGGAACTTTCTGGACTTGTCCTCGTTTGATTGAACATTGAATGACACGTGTTTAACAATCCCCATCCCCTCCACATAGTACTTGCATTAGTCACCCCTAGGCCTAGAGTTATGATTGAACACTAGGCCCTAGCTAGTTTGACAGACGGCACAGAATAAGAGAGGCTGTAATGACAGTGATGACACAAACTATCCGTCTGAAAGAAGCCCCTATATTAGCAACACTAGGGAGGCATTTGTCAACACCCACCCACGATAGGACCCCACCCCTCAAACGGATCACCGACCCCCCTAAGCTGATTCAAACCGCACTTGGAATCCCCCCAAGTCCCTCTATCATCTCCCTGTCGTTCAAATCTTGTATCCCTTACTCTTATGCTCACTTGTCTTTGGTGGCGGCGGCTTCGTACATTTTGACACCTTAAGTGTGCTCACGTAGTAGCTTGTACCCACAGAATGGACGCTACTCGTGACCGTCACGGGACACAGGCTGGTTGAGGGAGTGACAGAAGTCACAGGTTTTACAATAGTTGTTGGGACGACAGACGTGGCGGTCCCTATGGTCAGAAGCGGGACAACGGTCGTGATATTGCTGGCAATAGTTGTAGCAGTCACAATCGTCACGCTGCTTACGATGGTCGTCGGGATGATGGTCGTCACACTAATTGTAACAGTGGTAGGGACGAGTTTCGTGGTGTCGCTTACGATGGTCGTCGAGCCGACAGCTGTCAAGGTGGTTACAACCGTTTTGGTGCTAACACTAGTTGAAATGACATAGGTGGTGAAGGGCTTTGGAATGGTAGTGAGGGCGGTAGTTGTAACACAGACCGGTGCGGGGGTAGTGGAGGTTTCGTGGCCGTAACCATCGGGGGCAGCAATGACAGCGAGGGGGCTTGTGATAGTAGCATAGTTAGTGAAAGCTCCTGATTCTACTTCATTTGGGTTGGGAGGAGGGCGGATACCTCAGGAGCAGCACTAGGCTTAGCAACGATCCAGCCTTGATATTAGCCAACATTTTGTCGTTCAGCTTGCTCGTTTATCGGCGTGCTTCGTGCTTGAGAGTGTTCTCTGCGAAGGGAGGGCGGACTTGAATAACGAGTGTCTGGAGCTAGCTTTTGCAAAGGAATGCGTCTTCGCTGCTCCAAATCATCACCGAAGGGGGACTTACTCGAGTTTTTATAGTACTCACGAAATTCGCGCTCCCCCATGGCCGTTGGCTTGGTTCATGCCGGACCACTCGACTATTCCCTCACAGCAAGCCCACCAGTTGTTAGCGGCGCCGCTCGGGCGCAGCGAGCAGCGATCCGTTGTTGATAGATCCCGAGGTCTCTGTTTGGTGTAACAATGTTAATTCCGGTGTCTGCATTGCGTTCGCACCGGCAGGCGCCCGAAAGAGGTTGTAGGACTTACACTCTGCGTTCCCTTGCCAGTTCAGCATTCGTCCGAAAATTATACGACCTCATGTCGGCCCCACTCAAGATTGCAGGTGCGTAACGTGCGTTCTCCCATCTAGAAATGCTGGGCAGGCCTTACGGTCCCCAGATTGTTCTCGCGCCTTCGATTCCTCCCCGCGGTTCGTTGTGGGGGGTAGAGGGAGCAATATAAATTGATTATTTACGCACGCGTCGTTCCTGCGGCGCAGAATGGAACGAGTAAAGGGCAGTTGCCAACAACCCTGTAGGTAGATTACAACTCGTTCGCAGAAAGCTATTTGCCACCAGTACCTTCCACCATATTCCACCCGGGCACGTACATATATACTGCAGCAGTGTAATTTAGACCGGTTTCTGGGGAACGACGTGGTAGCTGGGGGGAAGTGGCGAAATACTAAATGCTTGGCCGTGATATTGTGCGACGGTTGACCCGTCTGTCATCGACCTCGGGCGAACGGGCGGGCTAATGCGCTGTAACTTTTAATTAATTAAATAAAACCGTAAAATACGAGACGCCCGTCCTCCTCGGCTTTTTCCCTGAAAATGGTGCCTGAGACCAAGAGTTTTTTTTTCGTTTTCCAGGCCTGATCGATCGCGTATTTATCCCTGGTAGGTGTTGTCCAGCCGTTGTCTAGCCCAGGCCACTGAACCAGCACTTACTCTCGCCCCTTGATTTTGCAACAGCTCGTATCGTTTCTGCATATCTTCTTTAACAGTTGTAAGTTACCCGTAGCTTTATGGGCCTCAGTGTCTTGGTCGAACATGGCCAGAACGAGGTATCAAGTCGTGGGTGTTGGCTGCGCTGCTTCCTAGAACAGGCAGATAGGTATTGTTTTGACCCAATTTCAAATCCAGGGGAGGACGGTGAGTTGAGTGCACAACTAAGACTCCTCTCGCCGCCCCACCCCTATCCCTTGTTTTCAAGGGGTCTAGCCAGGGCGGCCGTGAATGGGTGGGAACTCTTTTCCCAAGCGAGGCTCCTTCGGTGTAAAGGTAATGAGCTCTGTAATGGTTAGATGGCTCGGGCGAGAACATATATATTAGATTAATGTTACTTCGAAAGGCAGCTCAGCGCGTGCCTTGGGGGACACGCATTGCTGCGGCTGCTGTTGCGGTCTCGCTGGCTGGGCTCTTGTGTGTTGTGCTATGACGAACAGATGTAAGGTGGTTGGTTAGTTAGTACGTGCAAGGAGGCAATTCTTGTTTACGACTAGAACCACCGCTAGGATAACCTAAGGTGCTTATTATCTTGACCGTTAATCAAGCCCTGCGTCATATTACTCTATATACCGCGCAATCGTTCCTAGGGCGGGGCGTAATTGGCTTGAGTCATAAGTCGTGAGAAACTTAGTCCATCCGTTGCTGAACTAACACAAGCTCGGGGAAATGAACTAATTACCCATCCCTCCTATGCCAATGTCATTAGCTTAGATAGGCACCACATCGAAAAACCTGTGAGCCTGCAGATATTGACCTGAACGCTTATCATAGTTGGAGAGGGGCTGGGCCCGGGTCCTTTCTACAGTCCGTCCTGGGACCGGGCGGAATTGTGTTGATAGTCGCTAGTGATGCTGAGGTCCTAATGATTGAGGAATGGCTAGAAGGAGGCCACCCGCAATCCCACTGCCAGCGCCCTCTCCGACGCCACATGAGCCGTAGCTAAGTGGTGGTTGTAGATAGATGCTGAGGGATTAGCGATGAGCATCCCTTCGCTGTAGTCGGATGTGGCATTAGGCCGAATAACTAACTAATAGCGATAAGTGAACTTAGAATCCCTCCCGGTTTTCCTAGGAAGGTGCGTATTAGCCAGTTACTATCTCTCTGCCTCGTAAGTGGTGTCATAGCCGTTTATTATCACGTGTGAGTTCCGTACCCCTCAGCATATCTACTCTATTAAAGTTCGACTTCGCATCCTGCAGGCCGTCACGTCGCCTTGGCCACTGGCCTGGATCCTGGGCGGCGAATTCTACAGCTGGGCGGGCATCTGCCGCTCTCGCGGCCAGAGAGCCTACGAATTAGCTCGGGTGGCTGTTCTGCTGGTTCACAGAATAATGTACAACGGTATTTGGAAATACGTCGGGATGACAACCACTTTACCTAGACTGCAATTAGCTGCAGTAAAGGCTACTTTTGATTAGGTAGGGCACGTGGAATAAGTGGAATCTGCTTGCAGCGTTGGCTGCGCAGAGTTGAACTGATGGGTGGGCCATATACCCTTGGAACCCGAGAGCGGGGTAGGCCGATGCGAGGGCTCAGGGCACAACTCTTAGGCTCGACCCACATGTAGTGGTTAGCGACTTCAATGGCCGTGTTCCTTTCGCCGCTCCAGTGTTAGGGGTTGTGTTTTCCGGACCGGTCATGTCCATGGGCTGGGGTTGCTTACTCTAGTTTGCAGGTCGATGGTCACCCTTGGCCCTCAAGCACGAACAAATGTTGGCACCGGGGGCCGTGCCACTGGCGGGGCGCACTCGATCGTCAATAAATTACGGACATCAGACCCCTCGCCAGTAACCCCGCTTCTC
Organism: Geoglossum cookeanum; assembly: GCA_021527025.2. NCBI lineage: Eukaryota > Fungi > Ascomycota > Geoglossomycetes > Geoglossales > Geoglossaceae > Geoglossum > Geoglossum cookeanum. Next base: position 16,794 of record JAJDFF020000343.1, on the reverse strand, counting down.
CCTTCTTAGCGCTCTAGCCTACTAACGGGGGTTTAGGGGAATTGACCGCCGGTTAGCTTTATGGTTACATCGGTTTACATGTTGGAGTCCGTGTACCTGACTAGTTAAGGGGAGAGAGAGACGCACGTGGTTTAAGACGGTGGAGGTTAAAGTTGGCAGCCTTTGCTACTGCGTGGCCCCGCACTTGGCGGCGGGGCGCGATATCAGGTATGCCCACGCCGCGGACGCAGCTGGATAGGCACCGATGTCGCCGACCTTGGGAGCCGCTATCCTCGGGAGCTAACTCGAATAGCAAGTGGCAATACCAATCAAACAAGGGCAAGGTCCCTGTACTGGCATAATGGGACTCTAGCGTATCTATGGCTGAGCTAATGAATAGTTAACCCTAGGGATGTTAGGAGGGAATACGCACACACTACATGACCGCGGCTGGCGGCGTACACCCTAACACTGCGTTCTAGGGGGCGATAAGCCGAAGGCACCACCAAGTAGTAATTGCGATATACAACTTACCGCTAGCAACAAACGCTGACAGGCGTCTAGGAGACCGTTCATAGACTAAATAGAGCTAAGCAGATACCCTGCCATATCGAATTAGGATTTGAATTAAACCTGAACCTAAGCCATCCACACTAGTTAGTACTTACCCACCTCGTTTGCAACATCCCTTTACCATCCGAGGGGAAAATAGGGCCGGGGGGCTGGGGGAGGAATTTATTGTTTTGTTTTTGTTTTTACTCTGGGGAAGGGGATGGATGGGGTTTAGTTCGGGATAAGGTACCGTGTGACGTCGTGTAGTTCGTGGTAGCATCGGCGTCGTACCCTACAGGGAAATGTACTAGCAGCCCTGCACGCACTCCCATCTAGACGGCGGACAAGCAAGCCTACCCAGATGGCTCACCGTACCCGAGCCGAGTCATAGCAGTCAATGAATAGCACAGCTCCCAAACGCCTTTCACTTTGTGCAAAAACACGTCTCGAGTCCGGAGCGAACCACACCTATTAAAGCTTCCCGGGCCAGAGCAAAAAAAACCCAAACCGAAAATGCATCATTGTGACCGACAAGCCGCGAGGGTTGGAGCGGTACCCTCACCCCCCCAACATATTGCGTAAAGGAAAGACCACACAAACCCCATATGAATTAAACCGTACACATACAGAGGGTGGGACATCAATTATCTCCTGGACCCGAAGGCGGGAGCAGGTCAAGATACAGTCGATTCGTCTGGAACCGGAACTCCCACGATCGGCATATCTCCTGTCTTCCAGCCGCCTTGTTTCCCTTCCGTTACTTCAGAGTACACAGTCGACTGCCCCTTGGTTGGTACTTTGTCCATAGCATAGGATCCCTCCCGGCTGTACACGGCAACTTGCAAGCTCTTGATGTTCTCTAGTGGTATTTCATCCGACGATTCGACCTGGATTTAGTTATAGAATTAGAGGGCTGTTGGAGAGTATCTCGGGGGGAGCAGAAGGACGTATCCTTACCTTCTCTATAGACCAAAACAATTGATCCTTGAGAAGCGGCAAAACGTCCCCAGATTCTAGCGACCCGTAGCCATGCTCATTGAGCGCCTCTGTAAGCGGTATTGTAGTGTTGACGAGCGTGATGCTCTGTTCCGCGACAGGCTCGCCGACGAACACGGGCGCTAACCCCACAATATCCTGTACACCCGGAGAAGGAGAAAGGTATAGCAAAACCTTGCAAGATTCTGTGAATTCTGCAGTATCTAGCACCACGACCGCGCTGTACTCCGTTCGGGTCTGGCTGGTAGCATCGTCTGGTGCATAAAGTTGATTAGCCTGTGTGACCGTGTAATTGCGACTCAAATTTCCGATAGATATTGTATCCCGAGCTGGAAGATCTTGATTTGGCTGTGGCACCTCTGGATACGAATAGCCGAGATCGAAGATACTAGTATATGACTTGAGGTCATCGGGTGTCCACTCGTTCCCGTCTGGATGGCGGAAAGGATACAATGGTGTAGTGGGCGTGTCGCTAACAGCAGGGCCACCGCCGAGAGCGAGGGTATTGCTGCGTGGCCCGGGGGTCATGGTATTGCCCGGTTTGATGTTTTGGTACATGGCCATCAAACGATCGACGTTAGTGTGGTGTAAGTGGAAGATGGGATCGAAGGCTGCATAATTAACCACGGCCATGCTACCGCCTATATTGACGTGGACACTATCGTGGATGGACTCGAGTTGCTTCTGAAACTTGTTAAAGTCGGTAATGGCGAAGAGATCTATCGTTTGCTGCTTCCGCCTTCCCGGTTCCGTTAGCAGTGTCGTCCTAAGGTTTAAAGATGAAAAGTTTCTTTTCCAGGCTGGAGACCTTACATTGCAAACGTCTGCGCCATATTGTTCGACGCCCTGACACCTCGAGTTGTTTCACTCCCAATAGCCTATGGAGTAGGTCATATTAGCCCACAACTACCTGAACCCCTTCTGGTACCATCGGATCCCGGCAGTTTACCTGAACGTGTTGAGGAGGAACAGGATATTTTAGCAATGGATTCGGAATGCTGACTACTTCCGGATTTCCATTGCTATCCGGCTTGGTCACATCGACGGAAGTGGCCTGTACAATGTCAGGGAGGCGTTGTTGGTCGCGGTCTGACCAGTCCCAGTACCTGTTGTGCAGATTCGTGAGATTCCACTGTTTGTCCGATAACCCCTAGCCTACGGGCTTAAGGGAACTCACGGTAATCTAACTTGATTCGCTGCATTCACCCACTTCTCCGCATCTGGGCCCGTGAACTTCGCTGCTATTGCACGCGCCTCGGTGTTGAGAGCTTGCTGTGGAAGAATTCAGCGGCCCTAGATTTTTAAAACGCAGCTTCAGTTTGTGCGGGTACCTACCTCCAAAAGTGAGAGGTAAGGACGATGCCACGGCAAAAATAGGACACTACGATGTGTGCAATACCCCATCCCGGGATTGACCACCGATGACGAAGGGTATTGGAATGGCTGGTGTGGATATCCATGAATCCCTAACAGCCGGAGAAACTGTCAATCCAATATACGCCACAAGCATGAAGACCGACCCCAAACGTACCGCTGATATCGAACCAAGCCATATCATCCGTGGTATTTTTCTTCATACCGCATTCCACCGCGAGAAGATACATATTGAACACATCCGGATGATCTTTCTGCAGTATTTGGATCGGGAACCGCGAAACTACCTCGTCAGGCACTCCGATTGTAGGTGTAAAGTCGGCTGTGGAATTTGGTTCAGTGGGAGTATACTGCCGGCGGAAATAGTTTGGAGAAGGTTGATGAGGGCATGAGGCACCTAGTTCGTTTCCCCAGATGTCAGGTTTCACCATCAAACTCAGAGGCAGAGAGGATTTGGGTTTGCAGTAATAGCGTTCTAGGGTGCGTACCGGTACATCCATGCGGAGCTGCAGCTACACTAAAGACAGTCGACAGAAAGATTGCAAGATAACACCCGACTCTCAGGATCGAAAACCCTTGCATCGTTCTCCCTCTCGCTCAAATGAATGTATGTGCTACGTGCTGCGTCCGAAAAAAAAAAAGAGTGAAAGAGCGAAAAAGATGAATTATTTCACCATTCAAATCCGACTGAGCCGCACGGTGTGCACGTCCCCGAGTGAGCAGCGAGACGGAGAAAAAACGAAGCAGCCGAAACGAGTGACGGCAAGAGCGGGTGACTTGTGGGACAAAAGAAATAACCAGAGCAAGATTCCTGGCCGGGTGGCCGTTACTTAACCATCTGCCCACCCTGGCACATCGCTCTCCATCCTGTCCAAAAAGCGACAGAGTATCCTGCTCTCTCGCGCGTCGGGTTTTTATTAGCCCATCGATCGGCAGGAAGCCGCCCAGCCCGACCCTCCCTCTCTAATTTCATCAAATTTGGCCGGGCATGCAGAGGCAAAAGGAATACAGGGGAAGAGGCAGTGGGGGGTGGCGGGGCTAACGGCATCCAACTAACTAGCCGGTTCATCGTCCGCTTCGGAAATCAAGGGCGATCGAAGTCCAATCAGCTAGCACCGCACATCTGTTTCCCCTTCCACGCGAAACAACGACTGTCGGCGATTCCTCGCGTCCTAGTTGGCCGCCACCCCGCGCACCCCTGCCTCACATAATCACCAGATGCTGCTGTCATGGCAGACTGACACGATGCGATACGACTACGATGCGCTTCGTACGTACTTACGTAGTACGACAGGGCGCTTGGCGGTTGTTCCAAATACTACGTAGTATGGACAGTTGTAGCCCGTTAGCGCTGCCCCACCGTGTGGACTACCACCTACGACGCCAGTGGAGCTGCCACCGGGCTATGTAGGGCTGAGTTGAAATTAACAGCATCTGGCCCCGTTTGTCAGATGCCCTAATCCACCCTATACGGGATGCGGAGCACAGCCCACCTACCCTGCACCTTACGTAGACTGCCAAACATTACCCTGCCAAAGGGAACATCCGATTTGAATAAATTAGGTGGTCTGAACAGCCAACCCTAACAGGAGTATCAGGCGTCGATCGGTCTACATCGTTATACGTACCCACTCATTACTAACTTAGATAACCCTGCAAGTGGAAGTCGACTCGCGCAACCAGCTTACATCCACGGCTCCGGCTCCGGCTAAAGAAAATCACGGAATAACTCCGAGATGCGGAAGGGTTGAATTCAGTATCGCACCCTACAGTCCTGAGGTTTTTTCCCGGAGTCGTTTTAATGTGTAACCTACCGCGTCGGACAGATGTCTTCTTTCGTTGTCAGCTGCAGAGCCGGTCCGCCCTTTATTCTTCCTGGTCGGCTGATTCGTGTTATAGTACCTCGTTGGCCCAACCGCGCATGCTGGTACTGATGTCAATATATCTGTGCATGGTGGTGTTCCAAAACTGGCTCTGATGTGACGCTGGGCGGTATAATAGCTGTGGTGGGGCGATTCTCCGGGAGATCTGCAGGCGAGACCCAACTCTCCCCACTATTTCTCTGAATGCGGTGGCTGGGGAGCTGCAATTACCGATAACATACTGCTAACTTGTAACTGCATCTGTGATATTTCAGGTCGTGCAACCCCCGCACACTGGCGTGGTCAGCTGTGGCTTAGATCTAAGATATTATCCGCAGCGCGCGAGAGGGGAGGCAACGGTAGGCGCAATGGCAGTGCGATGTGGCAATGGTAACTCTGCGTAACACGCGTTGTCGCAGCCGGGTATGAAACGATGAGCTGACGTAAATCCGACGCCTGTCTGAGTGGATTGAGTAGACTGGGTATAATATCGCATATGTAAAAACCGCCGGTGATCGCTGGTGATAGTATACGGTCGAGTCGCGTTACAAGAATCTCACGTTATAAGAATTATCACATTATATAAATATGAATACAAGGCTCCACCCCGATCCTGGGCTCTTACTATAAGAATATAAGAATAATCGCGCTATAAGAATGGAGTCCATTGCCCCGACCATATTCTTGTAGCGCGACTCGACTGTACATACATATGCGCCGCGCTTGGCGAGCGGATAGAGCGCCTACGATCTCCACGTAGGGCTAACCCCGCGGTAGCTCCCTGGCTCGCATGAGGCTAGAAAACCTCTGCTATCGTGAGGCCATACACAATGCAATCTACAGAGTGCTATGTGAAACATATCCCGCGCCTACTCTCTAGCGTGGAGCATATTGTGACTGCTGAGTCGCCTCGAGGTAAACTGTTTATTTCTCCAAATCTCGTCTTGTAGGAGCTTTCAGCTAGTTGCTCAGAATATCTCGAAACGCCTAGCGGCCCATGGCGTATCATAGGCGGAGGGGAATGACAGTTCGAGTAGAATTGGCGAACACCCAAGGTGAGGTGATCCTGATTACCAAACATGAAATACTCCTGCATACTTTAAGATGGATTATGAACGGTGTGGTCCCTTAGTGGCTTGTGGTAGAGTGACTAAATATCCGCAGAGGGGGGGTTTGCCGTCACGCTCAATTTCTGCCTTGGAAGCGACATATTCCAACTTCCGCCGTAGTCACCCGTATTAGAGATGGGGGAATTCAGGTTCCAGTCATACCGCGAGTATGTCGAGCACCTTTCCCTTGACTACCCCGAACTTGAATGGCTCGCAAACTTCCTGTCTTACTCCGGCGCCGCCCCGTCTGTAACCCGGGTGCGGATCATTGACAGCATCGGGAGCCGGTTCCTGAAGATGCAGGACTTTCCTGAATCGGGTAAACAGCTATCCGAGGCCCTCAAGAGCCGTCCGGATGATATCCCGACTCGCGTCATCATCGTCAGCTACATTCAATCATGGAACATCGACCGCGATGTGATCAATACCATTGGGATGCATTTCAAACTAGACCCATGGTTTCTCTGGGGCCACCTAGACCACTACTACGAATCCGACGAAGCGCTATGCAAGAACCGCCATCGGGGCTTCCAGCACAAGCCCGTCGAGCCCCTGCCATCTGAGCGGGTTTCTGTGGAGATTGCTCTTGGTAGCGCGGGTATATCTGCAACCATCCTGAATTCTCCCTCGACGGGTAGGTGCTCCCACCTCTCGGCACACCCTATACGGGAAATGCTAGGTCTAACGGGTAATGCGATCAGTCGTGGTCTTTGCTCGAGACTCGAGGCCATGCGTTTCAAGCCTCTCGGGATTCAGCAAAAACAAATTACGAGGGAGCGACGTCAGCGACCTACCTGAATACCTTCGAGACCTTCCCTCCTCCAGGTTCAAGGCCTCGCTGATGAAACTCACTCCAGATGAAGTCCGATCAGCCGACACTAACCTCGTCGAATACATTTGCCCTTATGCTCAATTCCTGGCTGTAGAGATTAATACCCGTGTCCAACAGTTAGCAACCCAACTAGAGGAGCAGTTCACGGTTGCCAACGCCGGGATGGCGAAAACTGAGATCCTTGAGGGGTCGTGGGCGGTCCTCCACGATCACCAACTGTATCTCTCAGCAGCAATTAACAGCCTCTCGGCATTTGCGCCGCCAGAACCAACAAGCAGGATTAGTCTACTGCTTGAAGACTACAAGGAGCTTCAGCAACGTATCGAGCAGGTCCAACAAGACCTCCGGGACTACCTCAACCGCCATGTGAGCATGATGTCGCTAAAAGAATCGCGACTCGGGGTAGAGGCATCCAGCAGAGCCATCGCGCAGGCGGGGAGCGTCAATCGGCTCACCAAACTCGCTTTCGTCTTTATCCCGCTGAGTTTTGTATCGTCTATCTTCGGTATGAACTTCAAGGAGCTCGGCACGGGCCGGTTGAGTATCTGGATTTTTGGTGCCACTGCATCGCTAGTGATGCTTGTGACTCTGATCGTATTTGTTGTGTCTAGGATATCTAGGAGAAACCGGGGGGCTCTCTAATGATGGGGAGTGCTTGGACTGCTTCTCAAAATCCCTATTTCCTCGCTTACGCACTTACTACTAGCTCCCTTAGCTTACGCGGAGCCCGGAACATCACCGTAGATAAATACGATAGCGTGCCGGGGAAAGCTAGGAAGGCTCTCAGGTGTATCGATTTTTTTCCGCCCTGTAGGACAGACTAACCCGGCGGAGGCAAAAATGTCTCATTGGTAGAGTCTACATAATGGGATCAGCTGAACTATAAAACTCCTCGATTTTTGAATTGAATGAAGGGCCCACTGCATAGTGCATACGGAGTTTAGATGAGGTGTAATAGAGAAACCCCTACGCTGGCCCCAGGATCCGATGAACTCGAAACGTTGACGTGATAGCCGCGCTCTAGAACCTAGCAGAGCAAAAGCTATTGGAACGGATATCTCGGAGTTGACAAGTAAGTGAGGTTAGCATGGGGTAGGACAAAACTATTGCAAAGGTCGGATGGCGTCGGAACTAGAGTGGGGCCGAAGCTCCAACCACCCCGCACTCGAACTCACCAATTCTCCGTAACAACAAATTGGCCATCCCACCTGTAGACGGCGAACAAAATTGCAATGCCTGAACCCGCATCCTCCATCCCGCCACTTAATGGCAAGACAGTGGCCATAACAGGAATCAATGGATACCTCGCCTCCGTCACAGGTCTCGCGATCCTGAAGAAGGGCTATAAACTGATAGGGACATGCCGATCGCACAGTCGCGCAGAGCCTCTCCTCGAGGATGCCTACGCAGAGTACTATCGCGCGGGCAGAGTCGAAATCATGGAAGTGATGGATATGACGAAGGAAGGGGCGTTTGATGAGGTCGTCAAAGGCAAGAAGACGATTCCGACTCCCAAGAGAACTATCCCACCTAACACCCTCCAGGCGTTGACGGTATAATCCACATGGCCTCTCCCATCGACTTCCGTCTCAAGAACCCCGCCCTCGTAATCGGCCCTGCCATTGCAGGTACAACTGGGATCCTCCACTCAGCTCTTAAGTGCTCCGGCCCCCAACTCAGCGCAGTGGTCATCACATCATCTGTTGCAGCGATCGTGTCACCCGGGCGTGACACTCACACCTACACGGAAGATGACTGGAACAACTACGCAGAAGATGAAGTCGAGAAGGCGGCGGGGGAAGACTGTCCGCCGCACGTGTTATATTCCGCTAGCAAGACAGCAGCAGAGAAAGCAGTTTGGGCGTTTAGGGAGAAAGAGAAGGTTGGGAATTTGATCCAATCCCCCCTCCACGGCCCTCGAGAGAATGGGGCAAGCTAGCTAACCTCTCCCCTAATAGCCCTCATTCACCATTTCCGCCATCAATCCGACCATCGTCTACGGGCCACCGATAATAAAACACCCAAAACCCACAGACCTAAACGAAACCATCCGTCCTATCTACGAGATCCTAACTGGCACTACCCCTGACGGTGTAATCCCCCCCAAAATGGGTTCCGCTGGCTACGTCGACGTCCGCGACGTCGCCGCGGCCCATATCTGGGCCCTTGAGCATCCCTCCGCTTCCGACGGCCACCGCTATATCGTCTCTGCCGGTCTAGCACCCCCACAGGCCATCGCGGACGTACTACGCAACATATACCCGAATAGGGGGAATATTATCCCACTAGGTACTCCGGGGGAGGGGTATACAAAAGAAACTTATGAGTGGCTGGAGGGAGGAGTGAAGTTGAGTGCGAGGAGGTTGGAGGAGGCGATGGGTAAGCGTGAGTGGATTCTGTTGGACCAGTGCGTTAAGGACACGGCGGAGTATATGGAGAGGTACCTTGGGGGGGCGTCTCAAGCGTAATGCTTGACCTGCCGTAATGGCTCCTGATAGACAGACCGGATAGACATTTGCGAGGGTTTGCTAGTGCTAACGATCAATTCTTAAAATTCTACGTGTAGACTCATGGCTACTACTAACACAACTAATGAGTCCAATATCGCGACTTCTTTCACCTAGCTCTGTATCGCTAATCTCAACTCAACTCTTGAATTTTTCCTTAAACATAGACTGGACCCGAAACCCGCCATATTTCGATTCAGAACACCCGCACTGCTATCACCGGGCTCCTAAGCGCCTTTCTGAACTTCAGATGCGTAGCTTGACACACTTTCCTCGGCCACCTTGCGGAGGAAAATACTGTATCATTAACTTCCCCACGCAACAACGAGCCACCAGGGGGGATCCCCGATTCCATCCCATTGCTGTCGAGTGGCACCCCGAAATTTTCTACTTGGTCCGCCCCTCCTAGCTCACTAGGCGTCGAGCCAAGTCGATCGCCGATCCAGCATATCCACTGGGTCAGGGTTAGCAGCCAATTGGCGCTCCTGCGACTAACAAAGCTGATAGGGGAAGAAAAAAACAAATCGGACTAGAATCCGACCAGCACACTTGCCTCCATAAAAACGATTGCAACGAACCTATAGTGTCCCATCTCCGTATCTTCCTTCCCGAGAGGGAAAGGAAACCCCATTTCCAACTCGTATGTTTCCGCAGATACGAGGTTTTGGGTTGAGGGGTGAGGTCATGTGAATTCGCGACGCGTTCGTGAGTCAACCTTAACGTCATGGAGCTTCTTGGCGGAGCCCCGCACAAATCGACATAAGAACCCCGCCCAGCGATGGGCCCTCCCCCGATTGAAAGCCGGACGGACACGAGCAAATTCAGCTTGAGAGAGAGGATACAGCTAAGCGTACAAAGAGTACTATATCCACACCTTTCCTATCGTTGTTTGTGGCGCATTGCACTCATCCTACCCTTTCCGAGGCAGAATCCAAAACCAAAAACCAACGAAGCCCGTCGCACGACTTCACGATGCTCTTCGCCGTTTTCGTCAGAGCCAATGCCGATAGCGAGGGTGGCAAGCTCCCTGATACCGACCTCCTTGCTGCCATGATGGCATTCAACAACTCCCTCGTTGAAGCCCGTATCCTGATTACTGGCGAAGGCCTCACTCCTAGCTCTAAAGGAGCCCGCCTCTCCTTCACCGGGGACCCCTCCTCCCCCACTACTATCACCCCTGGACCCTTTCCCGCTCAGGAGATTGTTTGTGGATTTTGGCTGCTGGATGTTAAGGATCTCGATGAAGCCTTGGGGTGGATGAAGAAGTGTCCGATGGGGAAGGGCGCGGTCCTCGAAATTAGGCCTGGGCATGGGGCTGAAGACTTCGGAGACGCAATGACACCGGAGTTGAGGAAGCAGGAGGAGGAGTTGAGGAAGGGGGAGTTGCTGAAGAGGACAGATTAGGCCGTCGGGACAGAGGAAGATGATTGATATGGCCTGGGATTTTTAACGACTTGGTTGTTCTTTGGCGGAAATTGTTGTTATTCTACCCTGCGTTTAACCACTCACTCATTATCAGCAACTATTTAATTTGATCAAAACTTCTCATCCACTACCTCTCTGCCGTACCTAGTGAATTCGTCCAACAACCAAATACCGAAACTGATGCACAACACAAAAGGCAGATACCATCCAGCACCGCCTCTGCCATGAACAACCCACCATCCGATCCCCGACCCCATTTTCAGAAAGACAGCCCCCACACATACATACCCCTCCAAGTAGTCGGAAAAGAAGCAAACACTACCTCTCAGTACTTTTAAATTTTTTTTTTTTTTTTTTTTTTTTTTAATTCTATTGATTTTTAAAAAATTCATTATTATTATTATTATTATTATTACTATCGCTATTGGCCCTTAGAAAAGTAAGATTACGGAGTGAATACACATACACACACACAAAAAGCGAAAATAAGGAGAAGGATGAGGAGGAGAAGGTGGTCGGTCACGTGTTTGGCACGAAATTTCATGCCACATTTTTCGTCGAACCTCTAATGGCATTCTCCCCGGAGTCAAGGAACTCCCCGAAGTTTCAAGTTCGTATTTCGGGGGAGCAGCCCCTGTAGCCGCGGGGATACCCCTCTCACTTTTTACGTATCTGGGTTAGCTCTCCCTGGATAGAACTCAATCGGAGGAAGGGATTTTTCCCCTTAGAATAGTCTTTTTTGTGACGGCAGACTACTGGTGGGGGGATATATACAGGCCAAGCGACGCGAATAGACCCAGGGCGGCTGTGTTCCTTCAAATACAAAAACTCCATCCAAATGAGGGGTTGTGATACCCAAGCGTGCAAACAATGCGGGAAAAATGTACCCAAGACTCCTAACAGTGCGGCTACAATCAAATAACTCTCAGATGAAGCATATCGTCCCCTTCTTCGTCGGTGCTCTCTGGATCCTCAACGCTCTGTCCTAGCCTAATCAGTTGGAGTCGGTGCAACTCTTCGCGTTCCTTGAGCGAGGTCTCTCTGTCGGAGCGAATTGTGGAGGATATATCGGCCGCGATCCATTTGAGCTCAGCGGCGATTTCTCTCATCGCCGTGATCTGGTCTTTGTGTTCTTCCTTTCTTCTTTCAACTCCTGCCTTGTATCCATGCAGTTGGTGGTTACGCCAATCTGCGGCTATCCATTGCAATTCATCTTCGGAGGACTCGGTATTATCGGTATCATAACCTTGTTGTTCTTCGCCGCCGAACATCTGAGCCTTACCTGCCATAGCCTCATCTTTGTGGGTATGACGGGTAGGTCTTTTAGATGTCTTGTTAGTCTTGGGTTCTTGAGATGTGGGGGGTGAGAGGCTGTGGCTTGGATACCTCAATAGCCAACGCGGGACGGCTTTGAACAATCCCAATGGTGCCTGGACGGCAGCACGGGCAGTCTTGCGGACATTGCGAAGCAAACTCACTGCCGACTTTGTAGGCTTTTTGTAGATGGCAGGCTTCGGGAGGGAGGAGCAACTAGTTGAAGACGGATAGGCGCCGGGCTTCTTTGCGGAGACGGTGTCATCCTTATCCAAGAACTGTGTTGGCTCACCCTAGGTTTTCAGTCCGGTCAGCAGTGAGCAAGAGGAACTGGAAGGGGTTGTTCCTACGTACCTCCACGACGTAAAAGCTATTAGAATGGTCCATTTTTAATGAACGTTGGATATGTGGATATGCTTTGGGCAACTTCCGGTTCGTATGACCGGGGGAGGTTTGATGCACCCTGGTAGTGAGGCAGGGCAGTTTGATAGTCGGTAGCTATTCCGACGGAAAGGGATCTCGGGAGATCTGTAGGGGAGAGGAGAGCGTCCGGTCACTGAGATAGAGGGGAACTCGTCGCGACAACCTCAGGCGGACAGCAACGAAAAGAGGGGAGAAAAGAAAAGGGGATGCCAGGTAGCCAGAGGAGGAGGGGAACTCGTCGCGACCGCGTCTGGTAACTGACAGTTGTGCACAAATCCTATATCCTGAGAAAGAGGGGGACAAGCCGCGACTGCTCAGATACGGGAGAGTGGAGAGTCCGACAAAGAATCAATCTACCGATAAGAATCAAGGTCTATCGATGGAGTTGAAAGTGCCAGAGGGTTCGAGGGTTCTAGGACAGTAGCGTTACTCGATTGAACAGATTTGGGAGAATCAGTCAATTGAATAGGCCACTGACTTGAACGAGGGAAGAAGAGACCGACCTCTGGTGGGCGGGAGGTCCGCTCTTTAAGGGCCTCCAGAAGTGGAGCCCATATTGTGTGTTTCTGCCGATCCTCACTGGTTGGGGAGCTGTGGTGACGATACCATATCTCGATTTGAGTTCGAAGGTTGTGGGTCTCCGCCCAACGAGTGGACGAGAAAGGCGGAGACCCACTTAATGCAGTACGAATTGGGCGTTCGGTGACGACTACTACTTAGTAAGAAAAGTGGGTACTCGGTGGTTGAGGAATTGGGTCGCGGAGAGCGAGGAACTCGGCATTTTTAGTACTAAGTTTGCTAGCTCGACAAACTGTTCGATTCAACACCTCGTACACTAAGGGTGGGTTCTCCTCCTGCTGCGTATAGGCGACCTCAATCTAGACTCCATTTTAAATACCAAAATAACGGGTATGGTCACGGGAGCCATTTCCGATACACGGGGAGATCCAGCAGACTGTCCCTGAGACGCTAAGTGACCTACCGACAATATCGGGAATGGGCTTTAGGACTTGCATTTTGCACCATATTTCTCCCCTAATTACGAGAAAAGAATGTCTTGATGTTATCTTCCGTTTCCTGCAGCGTCATACGGAATTAGATCTAATCTTCCAGCTCCCCTGAGGAAACTGGCCATCTCCTGTGGCGTAACAGCCCATTACTAAGGACGGGGGAATAGGTAGCTTGGCTGGGAAGCGCGAGATAGTCTGCTGCATACCTTAGGAACTCCTAGAAGCTATTAATATTGTCTTTACTACTCTGTCTGTACTCGTAATCGCAGAAATATGATCTGTGAACTCAGCCTACGTGTCCTGACAAAGCAGGAAGGCCCGCACTCGTGAGGGAAAGGTCCGTTACCGTTTTAGGTGCATGAACGGCTTTATACTAAGGTACGTACGCTAACTGATGCTTGATTTCGGGAACGGCTCTTGATTCTCCCTGGTTCATGGCCTAGCTCTGCTTCGTAACGCTATGCCTGATGTGAAACCCAGCATTTCGGGAATGAGAAGAGAGCGGTAGTTGTATCCCATTGGTTATTAAATCGACTTACGCGTTACAATTAATTACTTCTCCCCAGCCCTAATAGAATTCGGTTGGCAACGAGCCCTACCGTAGTGCAACCGCGACACACAACGCTAACCGGAATCGCCACCAACCGGGTGGTGCTCCCGCAACACATGTAAGTTTACTAGGTGATCAGCTTCAATGCCTGTCTTCGGTCCGCTCATCCTGTTCCTCTGAGACCTGGCCGGACTCCAAGATCGTACGAATCACGTGCTCCATTTCCCCTTCCTTATCTTCCACATAATCTTCCCACACGATAGGCAACCCCGCATTCCCAACCTCTATATCCGAGGGCCGTTCACCCATGGCCCAGTTCTGTGTGTACCGCTGAGCCATCGCTTCAAATTCCGGTTTGTTCTCCTTGGTGACCTCGGGAATGAAAGATTCTTCGAAATGAGGATCACAGAGGAGAGAAAAGATGGATAAGAGTACTTGATGCGGTTAGCTAGGAGCCCTTATTGGCGTTTCGTGGAAATTGAGATATGTTCTTACGAGATGGGATGGTGAATGCAGGGGACCAATGTGTTGTTAGAATGTCCATACAAACTCTGCCCTGGGGGCTGATATTTGGGTGATGGATTCTTGTTACGAAGGTGAAGGTTGGGGATTTGAAGGGGTATTCTAGTGGGGTGTCTATACGGATGTAAAAGGTTCCGCCATCGTATGGAGAATCTGGCTGTTTTGAGCTATATCAGCTAACCGCACCGCGTGCTACAAGGACTCATTTGCTTTGACATACTGGCCCTATAATGGCTGCTAACATGTGGTTCTTCTTGTTTGTGAGTGGGGGCGCCTGCTACCTGGCGATTGTATTTTGCGACAGAGTGGAGGTGCTTACGAGATCATCTGATATTGGCGCGAAGTTTATGAACGGTAAGGGATCTCTGCGGTATCTCTCTAGCTCAACCGAGAGTCTCCTTGCAGAGTGAACCTGAGAGGATGTGGTGACACTCGTGTGGAACCCAGTGTGGCTAGATGTAGGTAGAACCTGCTCGCCGCTCGACCCCGGAGGAGAGGACACTGGGTCCGCCGTTGTAGAGGGAGGACGTAGTCTGTCCGGGGGTGTGTCCTCACCCAAGTGCAGTGAGGCCGTGTCAGGCTGAGGCTCAGTTGCATCGTCGGATCTCATGAACACCGACATATCCCATAGGGCGAGAGCTAGAGGGTTCTTGAGTGAATGAAAACACGCAGCTAGGATGCTAGAAACACCAAGGTAGGGTTCCCCTTCCTTTGGAGCGTGTTTGAAGATGAACTCGGATGATGCGTTCTAGCTTCGGGTTACTTCGAGCCCTCATATATTGCCTCAGCTGACTCATCTGGTGGGCGCAGGTGGTTTTCCTTTTTCTCGAAACCCCACTCGCTGTGCGTGGATAGTCAATCACCACATATGGTCGGTGTGCCCCTAGATCAGGCTAGAGAATATCGCCCCAGTTAACGTAAGGCGCTATAGATACTTAGAACTTAGGCAGTAACTGATAATGGTGTCTAGGATGCTATAGCTCTTGGAAATCCCCCGGCGCGAGGCGTGGCGTCGGCAGTCTAATGAGGGTGTAAAAGCAAACCCGAAGTGGTCAGAGTACATGAGACCTGGCAGGGAACCTCCCGCCTGTGTTCTAGGCTGTTCGTCGACCGGAACTCTACAGTCCAGTCGCGCTGCAAGAAGATGGTAGGGGCAATGGACCTCACCCTTATGGTAAGCGCCCAGGATCGGGGTGGAGCCGCGTATTCATATTCTTATAGCGCGAGATTCTTGCAACGCGAACTCGACTGTATCACTTTCACGATCTCTGCTTTCAATTTTCGGCAATGTTCATTCAACGCTAGGGCAGACTACTCGGAAAGGACAGGCTAGTAGGATCAAGCGGCGCGAGCTAACAGTACTCCACCTACAAAAAGAAATCGTTGCAGAAAGTGAGACCATTATTGATCTTGGTTCCTTGTTTAGTACTCCTCGCCATGGGCGAGGCCCCCTTCGCGGCCACTGGTAACAGGATACAACACTCTGTAACCGCCATATTCAGACAACGCCCTACTGTCGTCGTAGTGGGAGACAGTCCCAGCGGCTATAGAAACTTTGAGCCCCGAGATGGAAGTAAGGGGAACTTCCTCTCCATACTACATATCACCGCGTCAAAGACGTTAGCATGTGAAGCACCAATGTTTCCACTGCTCTAGTCGGAACATGAACGAACCTGAGTAACCTTCCAACGAAGGTGCTCTGTCAGATACGTCTGGACTGGGTCATTGTGCAGCGACCAGAGTGGTTTCTGTTGATCTTGGATATGGTCGAGCAACACGCTCGTGATAGGAACCTGACCGGTTGAAACAATACCCAACTCCTTCTGGGCTTTACAATTATCGCAGCCGGGCTCCTCAGGGTTTTCTGGTAACGGGGAACTGAAGTTGTAAACGCTGCCGATGTAGCCTGATTCGGGGTCTTGGGGGGTCTGGTCGAGGTAGAATTTAACCTTGTACGGTTCCCCTTGAAGAGCGTACCTATGGAAGAGGGCGTAAGGGACGAGTAGCCAAGCTGGGCGGGGTCACACTCACTTTTCGTAACGAACGTTGATAACGTAGTCATCATGCTTGACACCCGGAGTCTCAACCTCATTCACAGTTTGTGTGGGAATCGCGACCGCAGAGGCCTGGGCAGCCCCTACGAGGGGAGTCTGATCCACATCCGCGGCTGCCGGCTGAGCGACAGTCCGCCTCAAGAACGTATGTCTGGTCTGGCCGTAAAGGCTGTTGATCTGCTTATTAACGCCATTGATATAAATGGCCTTGTCAAACTGGCCACCGGGATTGTATTTGGGAAGCCATGGCTGGAGCTCAGGGTACGAATAGCCGAAGTCGAGCCA